>PVHX01003809.1:38416-137374 GCA_004024805.1 Geosciurus inauris
AAAAAAAAAAAGAAAGAAAGAAAGAAAGAAAGAAAGAAAGAGAAAGAAAGAAAAAGAAAAAAGAAGGAAAAGAAAAGAAAAAGAAAAAAGTAGAATGACTTTCCAGAGGTCAAGGATGTCGAATCAGATCAACATGTAATTTTGTGGTTTTGTACTTCAGAGGCCCGAAGTCCAAGTTTAGATCAGAAAATGTACACTCTAAAATCTTGGGGCCGGGGGAGGGAGGAATGCATGTTTTTGCTTAGTAGAAGACATTCTGGCAGAGTTATAAACACTACTTGCATATGATGGATCAAAATAAGTTTTTAAGACAATCTTAAATTATGGAGAGGGGAAAACATATTGGATTTCAATTTTATTTGCAGATAGGTCGAGAGAAAGGCGAGTTCCAGCTTCTCCTTGATGCACTGGACAAAATTAAGACAAAGGTAAGACAAAGGTATTTCCTCCTAAAGTGTAAGGCAGAGTACATCAATTTTCTTTTTACATTGTCAATGTATATTTTTTTTCACCTAAAATCTGTTGTTATGTCTGATGGATATGCTCATTTGCATATAAAAATAAATGCCAATGTATTTGTATGGTTTATAGTTTTTAGAGCAATTTCACATACATTGTTTTATTTAATGGCCACATTCAGCCTGTCAGATAATGATGTTTTCAGGGAAGTAGATGAGCGTCAGAGAAGTTGAGTAGCCATTTTGCCTTCTCGGTCCCCACCCACATGCATGCCCTGGATCCCAGAGATTCTAAATGTCAGCCATGCTGATCTTTTAAATGCTGGTGTTGCCCTATATATTTTCAGTAATAACAGTCGACTCTTCTAATTAGCAGACTCATTTTAGTTGTCTTGGGGACTATTCAAATTAAGTTGTACCACTAGAAAAATAAGTAATCTGAATATAACATTCAATTCAAATGCAAGCCTGTTATCAAGAACCAAAACATTAACCCACATGAAATACTTCTGTTATGTTTTATACACAGTATGAATTTTCCCTCATAAGAAGCGATAAAATTATAGTTCTACCCATGGTTAAAACAATAAGGAATAGAATTTTACAATGATTGTGCCAGATGAAGTCATGCATGAGAACCAACTCCCCAAAACTTTGCCCTTTATTTCTGAAAGGTCCGAACCTTAATAAAAAGTTCCGATATCTCTGTTGCACTTGAAATCTATTTGCACAAATGCAAAGGAGAGATCTTTGGGATGGGTGTTGTGTGCGTCCCCGCTCACAGAGCTTGTGCCTTACCTTCTTCTAGGGCAAGGAGGCGCCTTTCACACACTTCGACCCGTCCTGCCTGTTTCCTGCCTGCCGGGACTACTGGACCTACCA
Source organism: Geosciurus inauris (assembly GCA_004024805.1). Taxonomy (NCBI): domain Eukaryota; kingdom Metazoa; phylum Chordata; class Mammalia; order Rodentia; family Sciuridae; genus Geosciurus; species Geosciurus inauris. The sequence goes on from PVHX01003809.1 coordinate 39,757, forward strand.
TGGCTCCTTCACCACGCCCCCCTGCGAGGAGTGCATCGTGTGGCTGCTCCTGAAGGAGCCCATGACCGTGAGCTCCGACCAGGTAAAGTGCTCAAGAGCACCTGCATTTATCATTGGCTCCCCATAAAAGATGCAGATGCAAAACTGAAAAAATATGTTGAATGGATGCTTAGGAACAGCTCTACTCCTAGAGAACTCACAGCTCGCCCTGGTTAATTATAATCAGCCTGGCACAGGAGTACCAAGAGTACCAGGATAGATGCAGATAATTTAAAAGTGGTTGTGATAGTAAACAACGACTAAAAACACTTAAGGGTTTAGATTAATATAAATGAGTCTCCATTTATTTGAATGTCCCCCAAATACTGACCACTGGTTAGGAAACAGGATGGCAAATACAGGCCTGGGAGGGAGAAGGGAATAAAAAAGGATTTAACATTCTTGTGAGGTATATATTATTTCTCCAGTTTTACAGATAAATAAATTGAGTCTCAGAAAGGTAATGTAATTTACCCATGAACACACAGGCAAGCGCAAGATCCTAAGCCCAGCTGTGGTCTGTCTGCTTCCAACACTTCTTGGCTTCTTTTCTCAGGCTTCCAGTTTTTGTTCATCCAAAGAACAGTTTAGCAACATTGTTAGAGACTTTCCAGGGGCTGAGGATGTAGCTCAGTGGGGAGAGAGAGTACTTGTCTGGGATGCATGAGGCCTGGCGTTCAGTCTCACCCCCACACTCAAGAAGAGCTATCTGGGAGAAAGTAAGTGGTCAGAGACATGGAAAAGAATATTTCAGCAAGTGAACAACACAGAGTGTCACAACCCAGAACATGAATTCTACTACGATAGTAACATCAATCTACCACTGTCTCCCTTGCCCAAGACATTAGCTTTCATATTTCTGCCAGTATGAACTCACATACATAAATTGGCAATTTTATCGAAAGTTCAGATCCGAGGATCTTATTCATTGGTATAAATATTTTAAAAGAGGAATAAAGTTTTTTTTCCAAGAAGAAAAGCTAAAAACATTTTAATGTGGAAATATAATATTATTAATAAGAGTTTCCTATTTTCTAGCCCTTTAATGAAAAAAACTAAAAATTGAACATGTAACAAGATTATAATTTCTTTTTGTCCTTTTAAAATAATTGACTCCAGGAACTTACACTTCATTGGCCTCTTAAGCTTATTATTATTTGCACTGATATATTAAATTGTCATGCCTTTCCATATAAAATGTGTATTTCAATACTGATCACTCAAATTAAAACAATTGTTTCAGAATTCAGGAGAAAAAGAGTTTAACCAAAGAATGTGATGATCCTGCATTAAATGGGGGGAAAAACAGACTTCACAAATTAAAAAAAAAATTATATTACTGAAGAACTGGTAGCTAACTAGCTCTAGACTGAAGTTCAGAGATAGGTTTTAGAGTTTGCTTGTCCTGTTTAGACAGCCAGTGATTTCTAACTCTGTTTTGCCCTCTTGGAGCAAGTGCCTTGCTAACCATCTGCCCTGTCCCTTGCAGATGGCGAAGCTGCGCAGCCTCCTTGCCAGCGCTGAGAATGAGCCCCCCGTGCCCCTTGTGGGGAACTGGCGCCCTCCGCAGCCTATTAAGGGCAGGGTGGTGAGAGCCTCCTTCAAGTGAGCCGCTGGGTCTTGCCCTCTTCAGGAAAGGAAACCTGCCATGAGAGAGCTTGGTTCCTTACCTCCTTCTGGTGCTTCTTACCCCCAGTGTATTTCCTGTTCTCACACTGAGCAAGGAATGTGACAAATTCAGTCACCAAGAAACCAAAGTCACTTTTGACAATATCTAATACAAAAGCATGAATTTCACACTTGACCTTTGTAATAATCATCTTTTTTTCTATAAAGTAGTATTTCTAGTAAGGTTTCAAAGAAGAAGAAACAAAAATGGAAGAATAAAGACAAAAAATGTCACTCAAGCACTATTTTTCTGTCATCTTAAATTTCACAGAACCTCAGGTTTCCCATTTTTGTATTAAGAGTTGTCCATCTTACAGAAATAATTAGTAATTCTATATGTAGGAGGAAAGTTATATGAAGATCATCCAACAAACAGAAGCCAGAATGTTTGTTACTCCAGGAATTGAAACACTAATGTGTTTTACCTCTTACCACCAAAGAGAAGACCATCATTTTTAGAATTTTAGCTCCTATTTAGATACATGTTTTTGATGGTCAATAAAAGGAAAACACATTAAGACCAGAAGTTTTAGAAATTTTGATGCAGTATCTGAACTTCTTCTTCATAAAGATGGTTTTCTTTATCTGAAGCAGGGCCATTTATTTTTTATTTCATTACTTTTATCTTTGCATGCCTATTAAAGTAAAAATTATCTCTGATGTCTTGCAAATTCGAGGCTGGAATTAATGATTCCTAGAACACAAAGGAGTAAATGACAGCACTTGAAAGCAAAAGCTGTTGTACTGATCACTAAAACCAATAAAGACATGGACACAAAAGTTGGCTGCTGTGTGTTTTAAAGAAAATGTATTATAAATGATGAAAATGGAATAAAATTAAGAATGGCAAACATTATGGATTTGTCTTTATAACTGAAGTGTAGCAATAAACACTCAAGTTCTGAGTTTGAATGCTACATTCCTTAAGTGGAGACCAAGGCAATTAGTGATGACCATCTCACTAAATTGCCAACAATTTAGCATGACCATATATCTGAGAGTGTGAAATAGTTCCCAGAGGCCTCAATGTTGATTAGGATTCTGGGGTTCAGACCAGTACAATGAGTTATACAAGCAGGCAAACAAGTCAGAATGTACTCTTATGGCTTTGTTTCCTAAATGCACTTTGGAATAACACCACAGAAGTCCAACTATTTAGACCTTTAAAACATTTAATACCTTTAGACATTGCTATGTTTTGGATCTGAGATGTTCCCCAAAGTCTCGTGTTTGAAAGTTTGGTACCCAAAGCAGCAATGCTCAGAGGTGAACTTTTGGGAAGTGACTAGATAATGAGGGCTTTGACTTCATCAAGGGATTAATCCATTGATGGATTCATAATTTAATAGACTATTGAGGGGTGCTGGAAACTGTAGGAAGTAGGCCCGAGTTGAAGGGAGTGTCCTTGGGAGCATACCCTTGGGAACTATATCTTGCTCACGGCCACTTCCCTTCACTGCTCACCAGCTACTATGAAGTTAGCAACTTTGTTTTTTCATATCCTTACACCATGATAGACTGCATCACCTCCACCATGGTGTACTGCATCACCTCCACCATGGTGTACTGCTTCACCACAGGCCCAGAAACAACAAAGCCAGCTGACCATAAACTTAAACCTCTAAAAATGTGAGCCAAAATAAACCTTTCCTCCTTTGTTTTTTTTCTCAGGTATTTTGTCATAGAGGCAAAAAGCTACCACAAAATAAACTCTAATTTTGCCGTCAGTGACTTTGATCATCTCTCATTACTCCAGGGTTAATATGTTAACTACTTGAGAAAATGGCAGCAATAAGTTTGTTCCTGTAAGGAATGAAGGTGGTATTGGGTCAGGAGAGTACTGAGTTGCTGGAAGTCAAGTCATGTGATAGAGTCCTGCGAGAGTAACATTATTTAATAGATTACCACTGGGTTGAGGTGAAACCAGGTTGGTCAGTATGAAGTGGATGCGTTAATTAAATCCCTTGAAATTAGGAGGTGTGGAGCTTTGATCATTAGTGGTAACACACAAGCTCCTTCTCTCAGGGTACTTACTTAGTAATGCTTAGAGCACTGTAAAAATGTATCTAGTATTCACTCTGTGGAGAGAAATGTGTAAATACCAGCTACAGACGGGCCTTATTTCAGTACACTAGTTGGACAAGCCTGAAGTTGTTTGGAGGGAAAATCTTGTATCCAAGGAGAAAGACCATAAGCTCCATGAGGGCATGGAGATGGGTATTGTACACCGACATTCACCCTATTTCTTTGTAGTGTGTCTGGCACTTAATCAGCACTAAGTAAGTATTTGAATAAATGATGTCATGAAATAGGGAAATCCAGGAAAAGTATTTATCTTTTTGAACCACACAGTACTCTACATGGTTAATATTAATACTGGATTTGGCTTATCTTATATCTCCTAGGAAAATGCTCTTATAGCTGGGAGCTTTCTAGTAGTATATATTCTCCTCCAGTATGAGTGATTGCTGATGATCACGATTATCATCCAACCTAAAACTTCCTCCCACTTCTCTCTGCCCAAAAAGTGCTACGGCATTATAAATATCCACTGGAATATTGAATACATACTTGAGTCTTTATTCCAAGGGGGGATCATTTTTCCTAATCAGGCACAAACCTCCAAACAATTATATTTCAGCCATTTACATCCTACAAAGGGGCAGAACCATGGACTGCTGTGGTGAAAAAGTTTCAGCATCTGCCAATTTTTGTTCCTCAGGGTATAATCATCAGAGATATCTTAAAATTTCAAAATAAGGCAGAAACTAATTTGGATTAAGTGTTGTGTATGCAGATGATTATACACTTAAAAACCTACACATATGACAGCATCAACATGAATTTATTGAATATAGAGTATTGTTAAGTTTTAATGTTATAAATAAATTATAATTCCTACCCTTTTAAAGTGGAGAGAGGATATATTTATGCAAAGGCAAATAATGTTTCAGGACATTTGATATAAGCTTTTAAATGTACAATCAATGAGTATTTATGTTAATGAATGGGAAGTGTTCTACCTAAAACATGCAAATCTGAAACTTTGTGTCTGGCTGTAACCATTGATACAATGAAACAAATACAGTTGAGATGAATCAACAATGATGAAGCTAAGGTACATGTGAAAAATGGTATCAGTTATCCAAATAAGAATTGACACAGCCTTGGTCACGCACGGCTGTAATCCCAGCACTTTGAGAGGCTGAAACAGGAGGATTGAGAGTTCAAAGCCAGCCTCAGCAACGGTGAGGTGCTAAGCAACTCAGTGAGACCCTGTCTCTAAATAAAACACAAAATAAGGCTGGGGATGCTCTCAGTGGTTGAGAGCCCCTAAGTTCAATCCCTGGTACAAAAAAAAAATTGATACAAATAAAAGTAGTCTAAAACAACATATGGTCCCAAAACACATTAATATCATATCTGTGGAAAATTAATTGGTTTCTAATTTCTCTTCTAATGCCTTATTTGATATTAAAGAGGAAACCAGAACATAAGAAAATTGAATTACTTATCAGAGAAAGAATAAATTAGAAGAGTTGAAAAAAGGATGGATAACTGTGAATGTTAGATTTTTTAAAATGTTAGACTTGATACAAATTTAATGATTTTTAGAAACTATTCCTAAGGTAAGCAGTACTTAAAATGCAACTGAGAAGGCATAAGTTATTCTCACTTCAGCCACTAGGTGGCAGCAAAATGTTTGAAAATTTCATATGGTTCGCTAGATGGCAGCAAAATAATTACAAAATGACTGAAATTCAAAGCCATATTGCTTTATTCACATTAATTTCAGAACAAAAAATTAAAAAATTTAACCGACAACCTATTTTCCCTTATTCACATATTTATTATTAGACGTTAATATCTATCTACAAAAGAATAGGTAGCAGATTCTTACATTTTTTTTGAGACTCTTAATAGTAAAATATGAGGCCTGAGGGCAAAAAGGATACTAGTTATTGAACAAAACTTAAATATATAAGAAACAAACATTTTAAAGTCCTATTCAGTATTCTGAAGTACTGGGGTCAAGCCAAGCAACATTGGCTGGCTATCAGGTCTTGGGCATTTAATTTATTTGTGTCTGTCTTCTCATCTGTAAATCAGAACAATAGCATCAACTTCCCAGAGGGTTATTTTAAGAACTAAATAAGTTAAAACAAGTAAACTGCTCTGATAGTCATTTCCACATAACTCTCAATAGGAGTTAAGTCTTTTGTAAATTAATTTTACTTGAACTAAGAAAAATATTACTAGCTTATTGCAATGCCTAAAATCATGCTTTTTTATTTTTGCCTTGTAATGTGAATCTATAATTTATTCATATTGTATTTAAAAAGTTACTATCATGGACTCTCTTCTGCTTGTTATTGAGGGGAAATGGTAATTTAAAACAATGACTACAACTCTTATTCCATGTATGTAGCTGGAAAACTAAGACATGGCCATGTTGAACCAGCACATTGCTGGAAGAGGTAATCCAGAGGAGGACTAGAGAATTTTCCCTGATGGAGCTTCTGTCCCAAGTGAGCTGCACCTTACTTGAGGAAGTGTACAATTAGCAAAACATCCTGAAGATAAACCAGAGAAGAGAGGTGGGGAAAGCACGCTGTTCATTTTGTTCAACACTGATGCTCAAATGTTGATGAAACACAGTCCCTAGGAGTTCAGTTCTGCATAAAGTGGAAAATGTCTTAATAGAAAATACAGAAGGTTTCCTGCCATGAAATTAATTTTGAGCTTGTCTGGGCATGTCACAAAATCAGAATACTGAATAACATGCACCAGTCACTCCTGGGAGAAGGGTTTATAATTTGGGGATGATTCAACTCCAAATGAACAAAAGGAGATAAGACAATCTAGGTACAAAAACCTATGATCAAGGGGTTGGCTAGAGGCCTAATCAACTGCAGATGTGAAGGTGTTTAGTAGGTGCAGCCACCTGAGGACTTGACCAGGTAGATAATCACAGGTAATCAGCAGGAGTAAAAGCGAGTCTAACAGTGCAGTCACAGGGGACCAAGTGCACTGCAGCGGCAGAAAACCCAGTGATTTAAAAGCTAATTTTAGCTAGGTGAGAATCAACTGTGCAGTAAACAGGGAATCAGATTCTCCCTTGTATTTAAATAATTCCAGGTAGAGGAGTCTGAAACTTCAGGGAAAATTTTTTGGCCATTAAATGTACATTTTTCTCTGTTCCAACTTGTCCTTGAATTTCTATGATATTCACGCAACATGCGTTTTGCAATGTGGTTGGTTCCAAACACATTAGTTCAAGGAAAGTCATTCCCTCAAGGGCACCTACTCCCATGAAAGTATGATACAAACGCAAGTGTTTGAAAATATGAGACTCATGTCTGCTTCTCTGTGTGATGATAAGTTTAAAGCAGAACCTTAGGCCATGAGGGGCATATAGATGGATAAAGACCCAAAGAGAGGGTCTTGGAAAATTGTGCAAGCCAAGCAGGGGAGAAGTAAGAGCAGGGTGCAGTGCTAGGCAGAACTGAGAACTAAAAAGTTTATGAGTGAACATGTAGAAGCCTGGGTTCTTGTTCTGGGTGCTAATCAGAAGTGACAAGAATACTTTAAAATTCTAAGTGTAATAAAAGTTGGGGTGTGTAGGGAGAGAGAGGAGCTAAGAGCATAAAACTTGTAGTTAATAAAATTTGGTTTCTCTTCCCATTTCTGCCACTCATCACTTATTGACCATAGAAGATTAATTTTAAAGTCTCTAAGGTTCAGTTTCTCAATTTGTATAATGAAAACTTAAAGAAAATAGAATATGTAAAACAAGATGCCTGAAATATTATGTCTTTTTTAAAACAAATATTTTTAGAGTTTTACAGTTTCCATTTGCTTTTATTGAAGGCATGTAAATGGGCGTGTGTCTGTGTGTGATGAAAGCTGGGAGAGTGAGGTTTAATGAAGGCAGGGGCTTCACCTCTCTTGGTACATCAGCGAGGACCCAGGACCCAACATGGAGTCTGGAGTCTGGTCAGAGCTCAGAGATACTTGTTGAATGGATGGAGGAATGGATGGATGGATGGATGGATGGATGGATGGATGGATGGATGGATGGTGACACGAGACTCCTAAAACATCAAATATCAGTCTAAGTCCAGGAGCTTATGGGAGCTAAGTCCTCATTCTGTTTTTGCAACCCAGCCTTCTCTGTAAAGAGAGTGTGCATGGAAAAAGTGAAGCAGTTTTACATAAACCCAAACCTATTATTTTCAAGTTTAAATTTTAAAAACTAACTTAATATAGAAGAGACATGTTTAAGGAGATATAAATGGTGAATTCTGTACCAGAATATTTATCTCTTTTTGCACTTGTGCTTCTATATGCAAATTGAAGAGGAAGGTTGGCAATGAGCTTGTGACACTAGGTCTAATGATACTAATTGGCATGATTCATCCTGGCATTTAAACTTTCTGTAAGCTGACCTTCGTTTTCTCATTACTGACTTTAGGGCTCCATTGCATTCATCTTCTCTTTAGTTTTAAATTTTAGTGCATTGTAGTTGTACATAATAGTGAGGTTCATTTTGACCTAATCATAAATATATTTAGCATAGTTCATTTCATTCAGTTTTGTGTGAAGACATTTATAGCAATTCTGAATATGTAATAAAGGAACCTCTTCCTAATTCAAATGCTTGTTTCATGGTTCCATATTAGCAAAGGATAATGCTCTTAAAAATTCAATAAGCATTCCCAACCAATACATTCTGCCCCACCCCAGCCAAGGACATGGCAAATTCAGGTCAATATTCCCCTCTCCACAAACAACACAGACATATACACCACATGCATATTCAGGTACTTATAATTACTACTTAGAGCTTACTTTTTAATACAATTGAGAATATTTTGAAAAAAACTTTTCTCAGAAAATGTATTGCCAGAACTCAGGGTCTATTCCCATGTGGAAGAGTAGGAACGGTACCCTGTGGCTCAACTCATAACTTGATTTGTAAATCTCTGGCTCCTATTATAAGCATTTTTCATTCAAAGGAGCATTTTAATGACATTTAATCAGAGAAGGTCTAATTTCTTCCTTTTAATTTGTTTTCTCTAACAAAGGGCCTGTTGTCAAGCTTGTGAGGTGTACTAAGTCTCCTGTCCTTAGAAGCTTAATTGATATGAGACATTGATTAGGCCTCAAGGGGGTGGAGAGTTTCAGAGGAATTAGGAAATAACTGCAAGGTGTGAAGAAGAAAGTTTACAAGCAGAGGGTAGCGTTTTAGCTGGGCAAAAGCGTTCAATATTTGATTTTTGATAGTTTTCTTTTGTGTCACTACTCTTGTGCTTTGGGCCATTATTAAGTAAAATTGGGGTCGCTTGAACACAAGCACTATAATATACACAAGTGACTTCAAAAAAATCCCTCTTTTTGAAAAGATTTTAATGCTTTTCAGAAGTGTTTATGTGTCAAGCATGGAAGAAATAAAAGTAGGTCAAGAAACTACCTGGATGCATTAAGAAGAAAAAAGGAGAAAGTAAAGGGTGACTTCCAAACATTGCTCAAAAGAAATTATGTTAAACATGGTTGTGGCTACCAAAGGGAGGGGCTTATCAGGAAGCACCACAGTGCTCAGCACACTGGGCATGTTAAGTAGAGATATAGCACCATTGGAAAGAAGGCAGGGATAGCAGAACCAAGGGCACAGGTGACCAACAAAACACAGCTCCTGTCCCCTGGGCCTCGGGGTCAACAATGGACTCCAGGCTTATTTTGGGTGATGCAGGATTCTGGGTTACAGTTCTTGAGCAAGTTACCCCAATACAGAATCTGAAAAATTAATTGTATACACACAGCATTGTATTATTACATGTATTGTATCATATAAACAAAGTAGATACTTTTAGAAAGTGAAAAAATTTAACTATAAGTTCTTGTATTTTCTTCCTGTCACCAAGTTGTGTGTCCCACCTTGTGGAGATGGCTATGGTAGGATCTTCTGCAAAGGAGACCAGGCTCTAAAGTCTCCTGCTAACCGGTCTAATTTGCTCTGTTCTGGGGTTTCTCACCACGCTGGCCCACTGCTTCATTCACAGTCTCTTTAACAATGGAGCCAACTGGTAGTGGAAGAGGACAAATTCATTACAAATCTTAGAAAAGAAATGCAAACAAGACCCTGCTGTGAACTGTGAGAAGCAAAGCATATAGTTTCAACTGTTCATCTTTGGATTGGATGATTTTTGGTTATAACTCTTTCAGCTTGGTCAAAGATGGGTTAAAAAAAAAACAGAAAGAAGACAAAAAAACAAAGATTATTCTATCATATCATAAATCAAGGAACATTTATCATATTATTCCTTCTATTCCTTCCACCCATTGAAATAGTAAAGTAACATTCTTTCTTTTCACTCATTCAAAAGTGCATTTATGTTCCAGCCACTCTGCTCAGGTGAAAAGAGAACTGCTAAGAGCAGCATAGAGATAATTATGTAGAATAATTTTCAAACTTTTGTGTTGAATGGCAAAAACACATAAAATGAATATAAAGCAAAGAAATTTAAAGAAAATGCCAAGAGGATTCAAAATCAGTAGCAATTTTCTTAGGCTATGTACTACTACTTCTATGTCCCCAAATTGAAATTTTGAGCAATCCAGAACTTTGAAAGATGTCTTCCTCTCTGCTTTAGAATTAATCTGAATAAGCATAAAATTAGAAAACTACCAAGTTATAAAACATAACCATCTTTGTTTCCTGTAGCCTATCCATATTTGCTATAGGATTATGAAAACACTGGTTTCTCATTCACATACTCCTTGAAACTGGTGAGGCTGGACTTCTACCCTTGAGCAAGAGGAAGAACTTAACTGTAGTCTACAGTTCCTCCTGCATGGAAAACTTTAGCTTGCTCTTGTTACTAAAAGGAAGTCAGGAATTTCCCATGTGAGGTGGTGATTTATATGTGAAAGAGAAGTTTAATCATGCAGTAAAGCTAACATTAACCTAATCAAGTTATTATGATTATTATGATTTGAGTTGGAAAATCATTGGAAAAGTGTGTTGAAGCAAAGTAAGCAGACAATAATCCCAAAGTGAAGGGGCAAGATTCTATTTTTTTTTTCCTGACCTATCCAATAAACAAAAGTAAGTGGGAAAATATTGTGGGCAAAACACCATACTAGGGTTCACATGTTGCTGGATATATAGTTGTTTTCCAAACTTTTGACAAAAGCATACCTCATAGATAATCTTATGGCAGCGTTTTAAAACGTGTGTACAGTGCACATCTGTAATCCCAGCACTTTAGGAGGCTGAGACAGGAGAATTTAGGAGGCTGAGAAGTTCAAAGCCAGCCTCAGCAACATTGAGGCACTAGACAACTCAGTGAAACCCTGTCTCTAAATAAAACCCCAAAATAGGGCTGGGGATGTGGCTCAGTGGTTTAGTACCCCTGAGCTCAATCCCCCATACCAAAACAAAACAAACAAAATCTGTATACAGTAGTCCCTCCCTGATGCAAGGGGATACATCCCAAGACACTGAATGGATACCTGCAAATGATATCACCCGCCCCCTAACACACACGTTTTATTCCTTTATGCCCTGCAACATTGCTACATAGAATCAGAATTAGTTTATACTTTCATGTTTTACTCCCTGTGCCTCCTTGGTGTCACTACTCCTGTGCTTTGAGTTGTTATTAAGTCAAATAAAGGTTGTTCAAACACATGCCACAGCAGTCATTCTGATAGCCAAGATGACTACTAAGGGACTAACAGGCAGGTAGTGTACACAGCAAGGATATGCTAAAAAAAGGAATGCTTCATATCCAGGGTGGACAAAGCCACACAGTGTAAGGTTTTATTACAATGATACACAATTGAAATCTTAGAAATTGTTTATTTCTGGAATTTTCCATTTGATATTTTCAATCAGTGGTTGACCACAGGTAACTGAAACCACAGACAATGAAACCACGAAGACTACTATACTGTTAACATTTTGGACTAAATAATTCTTTTTTATGAATGGGCTGTCCTATGTGTTGAGGGTGCTTAGCAGCATCCTTGGCCTCTACCACTGGATGCCAGTCACTTACCACCCCTTTTCCCTCCAGCTGTGAAGATCAAGGGTCTCCAGACAGCCAGCATCCCCTCTGTAAGGTGAAGGTGGCCCTAGCTGGAAACTGATACCCTAAGGAGAGCTGAACTCTTTTTTTTTTTGGTACTGGAGATTGAACTCAGGGACACTCGACCACTGAGCCACATCCCCAGCTCTATTTTGTGTTTTATGTAGAGACAGGATCTCACTGAGTTGCTTAGTGCCTCGCCATTGCTGAGGCTGGCTTTGAACTTGCGATTCTGCTGTCTCAGCCTATCTAAGTGCTGGGATTAAAGGCTTGTGCCACCGCACCTGGCTGAGAGCTGAACTCTTATTAGATTATTTCATGATGCCAAATGTGGCAACTCTCCTGGAATATAAAATATTTAAAAGGCATAATTTGCATATTTTAATGTAATTATCATATTTAATATTTCGTTATAGTTGTTTGAAATTGAAAAATGGTAACAATGTTTGAATCTTAAAAACTAGATAGATTGGATTCCTGATAGAAAAATTAAATATTACTAGGTACCATGAATAAGCAAAGACACATATGGAAACAATATTTCTAAAAGTCTGAAAAGCAGTTTGCAAAGGGAAGTTGAACTCAATTGTGAGATGTAAAGTCCTTGCTATATCCCGCTACCCCAGTGGTAACAGGGTATTGGAAGGAAACTCTAAAGATGCCCAGCATGTTGACATCACTTGCTGTTTTACAGAGCGGCATTGCATACGTGATCTTAATGCATTGTTATTACAGCACCAGGAACAGGAGCCTTTCTAAACTCCTGGAAGTCACTGAATTGGCTCTAGGGAAGATAGCAGGCAAATGGTGAGGGCTCCAACAATGGAGTAGGGCTGTTTGTTTTCATTCCTGGCTCTATCACTTCCTAGCTGAGTAAAGCTAATTTACCTGTCTGCCTCAGTGTCCCTAGATGTAAAGTAGGCCAATGGGAAGCACACAGAACTGTGTTGGTGCATAAACAGGTTGCAGTATTACTTTTATAGTGTAGGAACTCCAAAAATGTTAATTGAATGTGAATTCTTTTTTCATCCAAAAGAAAAAGAAAAGCCAACTTATCACTTTACAATAAGAATTATAATGAAAATTATAGCATTTATTCAGCCAAGAAAATGTGTTGAAAACTTTATGTCACCTTCTAGACATTCATTCTTATCACGATACTCTAGAGCAAGAATTTCCCTCCAATTTACAAATTAAGTAAGTGAAATTCAGAGAGACGGCTTACCTTGCTCAAGGTGAGGTCACAAGTGAGTGTTAGAATCAGAATATAAACTCAGATTTGTCATTTTACAAAACTTATTCCCCTTTTACAATTTTATGGCTCTCTACAATGATAACAATAAGCTTAAGTAGCTAGCAAGATGCCTAGCATCATGCTAATTCACATAAATTAGGTTATTAACACTTTCAGAGATTCTGGGTATTCTTATTACATTTCACATATGAAAACAGAGGCTTGGGAGGTCACATAAATCAACGAAGGTTGTGTAGTAGGTATGTCCTAGAAACACCTGAACTCACAACCTGGGCTGTTGGCAACTCGTGACGCTACTTTCTGGTCTCCTATAGAACAATGAGGAGACACTCAGAGGTCAAGAGGGAAGCCAGAGCCAGGACTGGATGGGTTTGTATATCAGGAGAGAAAGCCTGGATATTTTCTTGAGCTAGTTGCTAGGTGGGTAAAAGCAAGGAGGTGGGGAACAGCATGAGGAATACCAGGAACCTCCACTTGTTTCCTCATCTATTAAATAAAAAGTTAAGTCAAATAATCTCTAAATATCTTTTAATTCTTTTACTTATGGTTTGTCTCATTCTCTTCCTTACAGCCTCCCAAGTGGCTTCCCTGGGCAATTAGTATAAAATCCTTCCCTGGATTCATGGTCTGCAACCTTTGCTTGCTTCTGATTTCACTACTTGTCTTCTCTTCCTCAGCCCTAATACAAATTAGGTTGTTCTAGAAACTTCCTTGCTTGGGTCTTCTATATTTGCTCTTTCTTTTGCCTGAAATGTGCTTCCCCAGATCTTTCCTCATGGATGCTTCCTTCCACAGGACTTCTATAACCACTGCAGCTGAAACAGCCCTTCCTTCCTTGTGATTCTCTACCTCATTCTCATTTTATTTTCTCCTTACTCATCTTTATTGTTGGAAGTTCACTTCCTCCCTGTTGTTTATTTATCCATCTACACTACCCCCATCCATCAGGCTACCTGGTGGGTGGCTGTAGCCCCTGAGCTGATGCCCTCACATCATTAGCACTCAAAAAGATGTGTTCAATGAATGGACTCAGCTTGTGTAACCCACACTGGACATTAAAAACAAAACAAGCACATAATAGGAGCTCAAAAAACATGTAACAGTAAAAGTGACAACGAACATTTATTAAGTTGTAACTATTGGCACAATGCTAAATCCTTTACACAAATTATATCATGTAGTCTTCATTACAACTGTCTGAGGCAGGTACCATTATTATCCTACTTTTTAAGGTGTGAAGCTGAGCTGGGAGTGTAGCTCAGTGGTAGAACAATTGCCTTGCACAAATGAAGCCCTATGTCAAGCACTACAAAGATAAATAAATAAATGTAAAAATAATTAAGCTGTAAGGCTGAATTTTAGATCAACAATTTCCCCAAACTCACAGAGCTGAGCCAGTAAATTAACCCAGATTCATGACTAATTTTATTTTAACACATTATTTTTAACTGACTGGCTTTCATAAAGTAAAACTGATGTTTCCTCCATTTGCTTTAATAAAATGTTATAATTTCAAAGAGCTTTAAGTGAGTAGCTACTACATGTATCTTATCCTGGGGCTCAGGCTAGAAAAAGGGTGTTAGGTATCCAGGACATAGAGGAAAATCACATGATATAATACATTTCCCACCCTCAGGGGCTCAGTTCAATAACACAAAATATTCCAGTGGGATAGAATGGACTGCTCCACCACCCAAGCACTCCTCATCCCTCCCACAAAAAAAAGAAAAAGACAAAGAAAAAAGAAAGAAAGAAAAACTCCAGACTGCTGGAAGTGCCCCCTTCTTAAATTGTTCCCTTGAACCTTTCCCTGATATTGACCTTTGCATTCATGACATCATGTTCTGTTAAGAGCTGTCTAGAAAGAACTGAATAACTATCACTTACTGAGTGCTATCATGTGGCCAGTGATTTATATATATTCACTAGTTGAATTCTTGTTTTTCAGGGGAGTCTTTTTCTTTCCCTTGGGGCATTATTATACATAATAGTGGCATTTGTTATTAGACATTTATACATGTGCAAAGTAAAACAATATAATGTGGTCAATTTCATTCCCCAGTACCTCTCACTGATTTAATTCTTACAATAACCCTAAGGTCGTTGTCATTATTCTTACTTAACAAATGGGCAGTCAAAAGCTTCTCAAGGTGATTGATTATAATGTAGTGTCTGATTAGAATGTGGTGTTACAAATGCTAGGCTAGAGGGATCTCTGAAAAAACCTATGGGAACACCAAGAAGTTAGTGGCCCTTAGCCTCCATATATTCATACACACACACACACACACACACACACACACATATTTTAAAAACTATAATTGTAACAAATTTGAGACTCTCTGAGTTTTTAAATATTTAATAAATAATGTATACCTCACTGTAAAATATATTAACAATATCTTTACACTTTTGTGGGGAAAGCAAATACTTTTCATTTTTATTTTGTATTTTCACTAAGATTAATATGTTAGAAGATTTTTTATTAGAATAATTGGAAATAAACTTCAAATGTTTTTTATATTTTCCCCATATATATCATTTGTCTCCCCCACCTCCCTCCCAGGGTAGAGGTAAATACCTTTCTTCAGACACTATCAGTTTCTTTACTTAGGATTATTTTTAAATGAACCAATCCTTCCCTCTAGTAGAAATGCAGGTACTATTTTTTATTTAAAAAATATCAAACAGTCTCTGGCAACCAGTGAATCATGCATGAGAGTTGGTTAAGAAGTCCCTTAGTAAAGTTAGGTTGTATCTGATCTACATGAAGACACAAAACCACCTTCGTTGTTAAAAACAAAAACTGATAAGAAAAAAAGTGCTGATAACCACTGTAATGCCAAAATATGTGAATAAAAAACGTTTCGATCTCTCTTGAATAGCCAAAGGTGAGCAACCTCCTGCCCCATGGTGAGCATGTGACATTCTCTGAAACAGCAGCTCTGTGGGGAAGGTCTGCTCCCATGGAGGACTAGCAGAGATCAGGGAACATCCCACCACAAGAGTTCTTTGGTGCACTGCAGTTTGATGGTGCTTGAAGTTTGAGTGATATTTTATAATCAAAAATATGCTCCTCTTCCATCCATGTAGTAACAAAGCCACAATCCAGCTTCACAGGAAATGAAGATCAGGATTCCTGCTGCTTTAGTAGCCTGGTACCTTTACAGAATCTTTAGAGCCCACTTGACATTCATAGGCTTTGTACTCAACTCCCAGCATTTATTACTGGCGTATTCCCAGGAAGAAGTGAAGACTCTCACAGCAACTCGGAGTCCCTCTCCTTCTGACCTAATAAATATTTTAAAATTATGCAAGGAATAAAAAATTCTTTCACTGGGTCCCAAGAGAGGCTATGTAACTACAGAGGTCAAAATAAAATGTTCTTTTCTGTGAGCTACATTTTGTAATGGTCCTAGAAGTCTTAAAAGTTCATTGATGCTCTTTAGTCTAAGAATTCCCTGTGACATCAACCAAAAGACCCACTTAGGCAGAGGAATACAATTTTCTGGTTTTAGAATAGAACAAAGAAATCTAAACACAAATCATATCTTTTTGTGTAGAACAGACTTAAATAGTAGCTAATAATTTTGCCATTAACACTAAAAATTTGCAGTTATACTTTATCCATTTATTTATATATAGATTTTTAAGCATGAGTAACGTGATATTAAGGCTGATACAATCACACAGATGACATCCTACTTCAGTTCAATTCTTATACTATGCTCTCAAAGATCACAGAGACTACAGAATAGAACCCCACCTCCATCCCCTCTATATCTTTGTGGCAAAGTCTCTTCCGGGAAAATGAATTAATTCTCTCTTTATTTAAAACGGTCTGACTTCCCCATTAGGCACAGTAATCACAGGGCCTCAGGTCCACAATAGTTTCAGGTATCCAGGAAAATCTGCTTTCTTAAAATCAGTTTTAGGTCAAAGAAACAAGAAGCGAAATACTACTGAAAAATGTCTTACAGCCCACGAGAATCGTAATGCTGTCTGCCCTCAAAAATGTCCTTTTTATTAAATTATTTTGAGTGATCTAGGTATGCCAGATATAAATGTCCTTTGTGGCCCCAAAAAGTTCCACTTCTTTGAAAGACATTCTTTTAAATCATTCTCCTGATTTTCCCTTTTAAAAATGTGGTATTTTGAGGTTTTGGTGATTTTAAATCAATATGTATTTAACCAGGAAGTCATCTCCCCCAAAGTTAATTTGTTAAATAAAAAAAGCAGTAAAGTAGCTTATTACTTCAAAGTGCTTATTTAAGCGAGGCCCTGCTGGGCTACATGAAAATGGAATCCCCAGGCCTCTGGTGCGCGCTGGCAGGAGAGACCACGGCTCCTGTCGCGCTTTATCCCACAGCTGTCCAGCAGAGGGCGTGTGGTTGTCAACACCCAGAGCTGTTCCTTCCCCTACGCCTCAAGGACCGTATCCCTATTTGCCCCAAGGTCAAAGCTCCTAACCGAGCCAGCCCCAGGCCCGGGAGACCAGAGAGTGAGCCCTTCGATTTGAGACCACGTGCGAGTCGGGCCGATGGGGCAGGGGCAGCAAGTCTCCGAGGCCAGGGATACGCTCATAATGGGGACAGGGAATGAAAGGCACCTGGGGCCCGGGTCCCAAGCAGTCAGCGCCTCCGCCAGACTCGGTGCTCCGGAGGGGGATGGGGTGCGCGTAAAGAATCTGCAGCCCCGGTTGGACGGAGGAACCGGGAGCCGCCGCCACCTCCGCCACCGCGCACCAACAGCTCGGAGGCTCCCCGAGCAATCCGGGGCCCGGGCCGCTGGCGGAGGGGAGCCGGTCGGCGAGAGGGAAGCTCCTAAGCCCGGCCGGACGCCCGCCGAAAGGGCGTTTTCCCCGCCCCCGGCGCCTCGCCTACCCAGCCCGCCCCAAGCACAGGGAGATCACCTCCGACCATCACCTCCTCCCCTGTCGCCCAGGTCCACCCAGGGTCCCCTCCCCCGGGCCGCCCCCAATCTCGAAGTTGGCGGGAGCCTATAAAAGCTGGTGACGGTGCGACCCGCGGACACGCACCGTGCTGGCGCCAGAGCAGCCACCGCTAGACAGCGGCCAACTCCTGCCTTGCCCCGACCGCCGGCGCGACCATGTCCCATCACTGGGGATACGGCAAGCACAACGGTGAGTGCGGGCGACTAGCGGCGCCGGGGCCCGATCCTGGATGCTTGCCCGGGCCCCGCAGCTCTCGCACCTGCTGTTTACCGCGGCCGAGGAGAGTGCAGGAGACTCGGGAGAGCGGGAGGCTAAGGTGCGCCCCGGGCGCCAGCCTCGCCCGCGGCTGCCCTGCGCTGGGGATGCCCCCATCCATCGCCCCAACTCCTTCGCACTGTCGAGGAATCCCGGAGTCTGCCCGCGGCGCGCAAGGCCCGGGAGAGGCAGGCGCAGCCCAGTCCGAAGGACCCGAGGACAAGCGTTCTGGGTCCGGAGCTGGGACCTTCTAACCGGACCTAGGAGGATGCGGGGAAGGGTAGTAACGGAAAATTGTAGTTGGTGATCAGAGAGAAATTAAGCCCCCTATACATGTTGTCAGCTTCAGCACCACCTGTGGCTAAGATTCTCTGCATAAACTGTCCCGGGGCATTTTCTGGAGTTGCTTGAATACATTGCTCTGACTCCAGAGTTTCCCCTTCATTTCTCGACTTCCAATGTTAGGCGTTCAGTAACCAAGATCTGGGCTTTATCATGGCCATAGATCTGGGTTTCTGGAGCAAACAGAGGGAAGACAATGATGCATCTGGTGCGTCTTGGGCGCGGGCAGGGCGGGGAGGGGGCTCCCCTTGGGCGGCTCTTGACTATTAAAGAAGGGTACCTGTGCATGAGAGGTGGCTCTGACCTTTCATCCAGTGCGAGGACATGAAGGAGGAACCAGGACCTGTGTGGATGCTTCGAGTGAGCTGGCATATCCCAAATCCCAGCCACAAGCTGACTTTAGTTGCTGAGAAATAAAATGACCATGAAAATAATTAATATTTACATGATGCTCTTTGCTCTGAGCTTTATGTGTATTGATTCTAATTCTCACATCTATTAGATAAATTTATATTATTATCCGTATTACAAATGAGGAAACTGAGGCACAGATTGTTTTCTCAAGGTTTTTTCCCTAATATTAAGTGGTGCCACCAAAATGGGAACTGAGCAAATTGATTCCAAAACCATTGCCCTTTCCTGGGGATCTGGGTATATCTGTCCAAACATTTGGGATATTCACATGTGTTTTCTCACCTTTCAGGACCTGAGCATTGGTATAAGGACTTCCCCATTGCCCAAGGAGAGCGCCAGTCCCCTATTGACATTGACACCAAAACAGTCAAGCATGACCCTTCCCTGAAGCCTCTGTGCATTTGTTATGAGGAAGCAACTTCTAAGAGGATCATCAACAACGGTCATTCTTTCAACGTGGAGTTTGATGACTCTCAGGACAAGGCAGGTTAGTGTTTAAATGTGCCTTTTACCCAGCAACTGTATTCCCACCTTAGCAGAAGTCCAGCGGTGATAGGAAACCCTTTAATACTACAGTTTGTCCTAGTACCCTAAGATGCCACTCTGATCAGCTTCATTAGGTCCCAGACTCAGAGAAGTAGGCTAATCACTTTGAAGATTCCTGCGGCTGTGTCTCCTTTCTAAAACTCTTGGCTTCTATGTAGGGCATAGAATAACTGATCTGCCTATGAAAAGTCACAAAAGGGAAGCCCCTCCCCCCATGAGATCGGCAACAATGAAATTTGCAAAAATATAACTTTTTAAGATTAATTCTATAGTATTTGTCTTCAGAGTTGATGCCTTTCCATTAAAAAGTATATCTTCATGTGTGTTATTTTCAACATAGCACTAAGAAAAGTGATGAAAACCAGACAATTTAAAATACTGAAATTCTTGGAGAGCATTATATTTATGAATGTTTCTCTCTGTTGGGCTAGTGTGATAAAGGTGACAGTTTATCTTGTTCTATGTCCAGAAATTCATTCCACAAACGAAGATGTTTTAGAGTTTGTGGACATGCCTGACCCATTACTGATAAATCCAGTTACCATAGGTTATTTGCAATAGAGCTATTTACAGGATGCCACTGAATGCTTCTTCTATTTTACTTAGAATAAAGAGAACAATCTCATTTAGTCATAGTAACTGCTTTTCTTGCTCACTGGTTGATTTAATTGCCAGTGCCCTATTTTCCTGAGTGCTTTCCTCCAAAGGTCATTCAATGAAATGGTCTTGCAAACATGTGTTTGGTGGTAACATGGGAGTAGGGGGAGTGTTGGAGCAAAATAAGAAAAGAGAGAGGAAACATTCAGTAATGCTATCGAAGTTTTGGAGTAATGGTCTATAATACTAATGTATTATTTATTATATAATTAAAACCAAATCACCCAAGTTGAATATTCTTTTCCAGTAGCTATACAATATATTCAGTTCAGTTTTGAAAAACAACTTCCATCTTCCCCTCTTTTAAAAGCTTTGGACACTTTACTTTTTGAAACAATGATTCTGGAAGACAATTGAACGTAGAGACTATTTGAGAAATGTTTTCAACCTACCTGTTCCCTTATGTAGTTCTCCTTAGTACACACAGACACAGTCAGACACACATACTCTCTCTCTCTCTCTCTCTCTCTCTCTCACACACACACACACACACACACACACACACTTTTTGGCATTATCATGATTCTAATCAAGTTGAGGCTATACATTGATGATGCTTCTTCAGTAATTCTAGTACATTGTTTTCCCAAGAATTTCTCTCATTCCAAAGAAACAGTGCTCCAATGATTAAACATAAAACAATTTCCTTTTTCATATAAAAACTACCCATATATTTATAGTATGGTCAAAGGTCTCAAGATTTCTGTTATATACATAAAGAATGCTATAAAGAGCCGGACGTGGTGGCGCAAGCCTGTAATCCCAGCACTTAGGGAGGCTGAGACAGGAGAATCATGAGTTCGAAGCCAGCTTCAGCAACAGTGAGGCACTAAGCAACTCAGTGAGACCCTGTCTCTACATAAAACACAAAATAGGGCTGGGGATGTGGCTCAGTGGGTCGAGTGCCCCTGAGTTCAATCCCCGGTGCCAAAAAAAAAAAAAAAAAGAATGCTATAAAGTTTCATGTTTAGTCATATAAAAAACAAAAAAATGATCTACTCTAGTCCATAGCTGGCAACCATGTTTTTGGAGGCCACAATGAAATCATTATTGTCAACAGATATAATATCAAGCGAACTATGTATCTCATTGGATGCTACATAGAAATTGCATACTTAAGCCCGGCACGGTGGTGCATGCCTGTAATCCCCGCACTTTGAGAGGCTCAGACAGGAGAATCACACCTTCAAAGCCAGCCTCAGCAAAAAAAAGAAGAAGAAATTGCATACTTAACAATGAAGAAACAAATGGAACCAGAAGAAGTAGTTCTTTATATTCCTTACAAAGATGATTGTGAAAATAAATTATTCCAGTAGTATGAATTACTGGAAAATGGATTTTAGTCTATGGTAGGATGGCTGTGAATGCCAATTGGGGTCAGACAGACCTGGATTTGAGTTCCAGCTCTGACACTATCTATCTCAGTGATTTTGGGAGGTATAACAACTTCCCTAAGTTTTAAGGTTTTTAAACTAAAAGCAGAGTAACAGTAGTGTCTGCAACAAGAGGAAAGATTAAATGGGACAGTTTGTATGAAGCACCTAGCCCAGTGCCTGGAACAGAGCAGTTCCTCAGTAAACAAAGGACAACTATTACGACTGCACTGCTCGATGCCTTTATTAGGCAATTGCTATAGCTGTTGCACCTGTGATAATATCCTGAAGATTATTAAATAAATTATGTAATTTATTTAATTACATTTTCGGTTACTTCCTATCACTTGATAGCATTTGAAATTTCTTTTTATATATTATCAAACATCTGACTTATTATTTTAAATATGTGCTGATTCTATTTATGAAACTAAATAGTTATGAATTTTATCATGATTATATTAACCTTTGAAGGATTTCTACATGAGCAGTAGCTGATTAGACCTAACCACATTTTTCCAACTATTTCTTCTGGTGAATAATGGCCATGTTTAGATTATGAAACAAAATAAAAACTAGTGGATTTAGACAGAGGTTTTAACCCATGTCTTTAGAGACACATGTATTATCCAGCCAGTTCTTGTACAAAAAAATGATTAGTAACACCAATTAAATGCTTGATAAACTAAGTGTCATGAAGGCAGAATGGGGAGTTGGGCCTTCTCCTTGTCTCCAGAGCTCAGCATGGGCTGAGGCTGCCTAATATAGGATAGACAACAGACACTGACAATCACTTTGATAAGTACAAAAAGAAAGTATTCCAAGGAACTGTGGAAACATGAAGGAGGCTTAGGACTCTAAAGGGTAGTCAGGACACAGTTTCTGTGATAAATAGTCAGGTGGAAACTTGAAGGATTTTGATGTCTTGGAAAAGATTCTAGGCAAAGGGAACTCGGAAACACCAGGAAACTTAAGAGAGTACACAGTATGTGGTTTGGAAAGGCAAGGAAGCATAGAAAAACAAAGGTCAGCAATGAGTATCAGAAAGACTTAGTTGGGTGGGGTAGCATATACCTGTAATCCTGTAACTCTGGAGGCAGAAGCAGGAGGATCACAAGTTCAAGGTCAGGCAACTTAGGGAGACTGTGTCTCAAAATAAAATAAGAAAGGCTGGGGATGCAGCTTAGGGGTAAAGCACCCTGGTTCCATCCCCAGGACTACACACGCATACACATACACACACACATACACATACACACACACACAAACAAACAAAAAATTTGTTCTTTCTCGCCATGAAAGACTCCTTTGTAATTTTGCCCTTTGTAATTTTACTCCTTTGTAATTTTGTCTCTTTCAGTCATTTTGGTTAAACAAGTATGCAGAATATACTAAAATTTGATATAAAAGGAAAACCTATTTACAGGGTAGATTAAAATATAATAATACCATGTGGGAAAATATCCCTTATATATATATATATATTTTTAAGACTCTTAGACTCAAAGCTGGAACAAATGGTAGAGATCCTATAGTCAACCCACTTAAAATAAACATGAAGAAACAGAAAGCTCAAGTTTAAATAACTTGCTAAGTCTTCTCCTTCCTAGTTTACTGGAGAGACTAAATGGCAATCTCTTAAAAATAGAATTTGAATGATAACCATAGCTAACGTTCAGTTTGTACATACCAGGTTTTGGAAAGTTAATATACTTTTCTTACACTTAAGTCTAAAAATTATTCATTCATTTTGATCACTTAATTGTTTTAAAAATTAACCATTTAACAGCCCTTTAGTTAGGAGTGATCTTTATGGTGATGTTAATATTTTTAGACATTCTTTACCTCCTTTCTGCATTTAAATGCTTCAGTTCATTTATATTTCTCCCCGTTTGATGAGATTTCAGCCTTCTAGAACTTCCCATAAATTCAGATTTTCTAATATGTCCTAAATGTAACGATATACCTAACCATAAGTGCTTGGGTGTCAGGAATTGAGCTGGTTGAGTTTATTGTTATGTTTATGCTGGAGATAATTCTTTTTAAGGATGGAGTTATAGGCTTTAACTGGAAGCTTAGGCTAAAGTTCTCATCAGTTTTCTAAACCCCTTTAAAACAAACCACCTTAAATTAATGAAAAATTGCTAATCCTATTAGGTATTTTTTAAGCTATTAAAAAATAACTCTCTCTGCTTGAGATGTTTTATTGCCAGTTTTTCCCCCCGGTGGAAAAAAAATACTAGTCAAATTATTAACTCCTGCTAACTTATTAATTTATATTAATGAGTTTAAAACTGTCCTGTTTATTGCAAAGTTAGGGCAAATATTGGAAACCAATGCCAGAATTATTGGGCCAGCTTATTTACAACTCCCACCCAATTTTTGTTTTATGTATTTATTTTTGAAATGGGAATTTTAAAATTTGTTTATTTTGACAAAAAAGAAGGAAGGAAGCTCACCTGTATTCCTTTCAAGTAGAACATTGTCTGTATGACATAATAGGTCTTTGTACATGGCTCCTGCTTGATTTTCAGGGACTAGCTTTTGAAGTGGTAAAATTTTCCTTCCACAAGCAAGCATAAATTAAAAGGAAGCTTAACAACCCGAAAGGAAATGAAAGGGCTTGTCATGTGCTCAGTTAATGGGATCAGAACCCTAAATATGTGGAAAATTGAGCAAAGCCTTTTAAGCATTTTAGTTAATTATGTTCATGGCAAAAGAATATCAGTTTTACTCCTATGTAATTGCTGTATGACTTAAACTAAACTTACATTTTCTTGAATTTTGACTGCTTAGTTGAAAGTGATAGCTAAATATCTCATTGAAAAGAAATGAAATACGGGCATTTCCCCCCTAGAGTTGTCTGTACTGACATGGAGCCTTAGGATTACTGGCTACTGTCAACAAGTAAAACATGCATGATTTAATCGGTAGTAAATATAGTAATGCCTGATTTAAAAATTTTAGGATATTCACAGAGATTATTCCGCTTCTAGAAATGCTGTTTTCTGTGAAATTATTGATTTGCTTTATTAACAAAAAATTGCATAAATTTTAATTTTTAAACTAAGGATAATTGGGAGCAGTTTACTAGTCTCTTGGATTTCAGAGAGATTATTGACATACACTAAAGGTCTTTAGTTTGCTATTTGAATGTGTCTTAAGTAGTAATAATGATTAGGATGAAAAATATCCAAGAATGCTAAATTTTAAGTTTATATTTTTGTAGGTAGTCCAATTTATTTGAGTATTATTGAATCTCCTATTTTTAACAAAAACAATTTAACAATTTTTTCACATAATAAATCCAGATCATTCTATAATGCTACATCTAGTGCTTATATTGTATTATTAACTGATAGCTGATCATGAAAAATAAAATTGGCGTTCTTGATGTTGTTATTTGAATTTAAATTAAATTTTTGGTGTTCGAAAAAAATTAGAGTAGAAAGCCTCATCTATGTATATCTATCCCTCACGGAACAGTTTCTATGATATAGTAAATCCATAAACCTTATGGAGTCCCATTATCACGGCTGGATTATACAGAAAAAAATGTACACTTGGCAAATTCTGCTTTTTCTTTTCTAATTTTTTTTTTTTACCAAGGATTGAACCCAGTAATGCTTCACCATTAAGCCACTTCCCCAGCCCTTTTTAATATTTTTTTAATAAGGCCTCTTGCTAAGTTTCTTAGGTCTAGCTGAGTTGCTGAGGCTCGTCTTAAACTTGCAATCCTCCTGCCTCAGCCTCCCAAGCTGCTGAGATTACAAGCATGCAGCACCATGCCTAGCAATTTCTACCATTTTAAAAAAAAAAAATAGTTTTGCATTAGAAAAATTGATTTTTTTAAAAAGCTGGGACAGTTTGGAAAATGCCATATAGCAATTGAAATAAATAAATAAATAGACCTGGATTGTAGTGTAAATGCCTATATTCAACCAAAATGTTGTCATTCTGTTTCTCAAAAAGATATATGCTACCTTTATCAGAGTTTATGGTGATTTATTATTATAACAATGTTTTTAGTTACATAATTGACTAACCTCATTGCTCAAAATTTACTAAGAAATAACCAGGTAAAGAAGATCAAACCTGCTGATTTTTGTAGCAATTAAATTTTAATGATTTAGTAACCTTTCCTAATTGCAGTGGGCTTCTAATCTGCATAATAAGTTTTCTTATAACAGGGACTAAACCCAGGTATCTGGTGAAACGGATAAGCACTGAATGTGTTTAATCATTGAACACAGAGCACTTTTTTTTTGCTTGTTTTTCGGTGTTTACAAAGCCTTGTTAAGTAAAAGCTTATATCCAGCTCTTGCCTAATTCTAAATGTTCTATAAAAAAAGTAAATTAGGACACAATTTTAGGGCCTGCAAGGAAGAGAATAACAATAAGCTTTATTCTCTTTAAAATGTAAGATCCTTGTATGATCCTCGATAGGAGGAAAGGAAATTCGTTCAGGAAGATCAGTTATCTCAGATGTTTAATATAGTTTCATTTAATTAGTTTTGCCATTTGGCAGAACTAATGATATGTTACAAATGGCATCTGTTTTTTACGATCAGCCAATTTGTTACTTACTTTAAAGAGTTATTATAAAGGAATTTTCAGTATAGACATTTTATAAACATGTATTTCATTTTTAAGGGCATATTATTTACAAAAAAAAGGAATTCTTTTGTTTCAGAGAAAGCTTAGTATTGGGGTTAAGGCTAATTCTTCCATGTGGAATTATGAGACTAATGTAAACTTTTATAATAAATTGCTTTTTTTGTTTCAAGGGATGTGATTTTATCAGAATACATCCAAATTTGTGTTCCTTAATAGATCTGTAACATAACACCATTTATCATTCATTCTGTTTTCATTTTTCCTAGTTTTTCTAGCCTATTATAAAGCAAAGCTGGCAACCATATATATCAAAAGCCATAGAAAGGTTATGGTGCCTAAATAACTTCCATCCAGTTTCATCTTTTACTTTGATTAGATGAATGGATGTTGCTAACATTTAAGCATATTTAAGTGAAATGAAGTGAAACTTTATTGTACAGACCTTTTCCCTTTGCCTTGCAAATCCAAAGTAAATTTGAGTTCTCTGTTTTATAAAATTATAAGTGAAGGCTAGTAAAATACATGTAAAGCAACAGTTGTTTTAATTCAGGTACTAGGTAAATAAAGTAGTAGAACTAAGTTACCTGTAAAACTTTCTGTATATATATTGGTTAAATCTCACTGATACATATAAATTAAGCAAATAATTTTTATAGTAATTTCCCACTATTATAATCTTCTCTCAAGACACAATTTATTAATTATCTATAGAAATATGCAATCTAAAAATGTGGTTTCTGGTATTGATTTCACTGAATAAAGTTAAATTAATACCATGATAGTATAATCTGTGTATAGTTATTACAGTTAGAATTTTAAGTTCTGGGAGATAATAGAGCAAAATACACCAAATATAAAAGTTGATGTGTACATTATTAGTGAAGAACTAAATGAATGTATCTATTCATTTTATAGGTGAGGAAAATAAGGTCAAAGAGGTTCATTAAAATTTTAAGGGGACAAAATGGGTTAGCAGCTGTGTAAGAAAAATTAGATTTTATAACGTTAAGATTGATGGAATGTGTATTAATCAATTTACAAATTCTGGTATGTCATAACTGGGGCCAGGGGTCCATGAAATAGGCTGGAGAGCAGCCATTGGGCAGTGGCAGATCCGAGGCCCCCTGTTTGCATGTGTGTGCAGCAGACTAATGCTTGGCAAGTAGCTGCCTGGGCTCTTCCTAAGTGATGAACAGAGAAATTATTAGTTCCACTTAAAATTTCCTCTCTGGACCCGAACCCATGATTCCAAATTAATCCACTGTGCTCAGCAAGCAAAGATGGGAAGAGCTTCCATCCTTCAGCCAACACACAGGAGGAAAAAAATAAAAAGAGTTGAAATCATTTTCTTCTGCACTGTAGATTAAACCTGAGTCTGGATTTAATTTTCACAGAGTGAAAATGTGGCTGTCATACACTTAGTAATATCAAATAGGATTAGAGATGTAATATTTAGCAGTGTGTGTTTCATGTGTAGAAGTAAGAGTATGTGCATATGTGTATGTGCATGTGTACATGTGGGTATGTATGTGTGCTCAGATATATTACACACATGCATTTTAATTTCAGTGCTGAAAGGGGGACCCCTTGATGGTACCTACAGATTGATTCAGTTTCACTTTCACTGGGGCTCATCTGATGGACATGGTTCTGAACACACTGTGGATAAAGCGAAGTATGCTGCAGAGGTAAGATGTGGGAACAAAAGAGGTTGTAAGTGGCTAGTTAGCATTAATTTTAAAAGCTTAATTTTGGGAATTCAACTCACACTAAGGGAACCACTTCTTTTGCAAAGGCCATTCATATTTGCTTCTTATAACCTTTAATTGTGATATCACAATTAAGGCTAAAAAGCTTTCTCTAGTGTCTCCAAGG
The DNA here is from genome assembly GCA_004024805.1 of Geosciurus inauris. NCBI lineage: Eukaryota > Metazoa > Chordata > Mammalia > Rodentia > Sciuridae > Geosciurus > Geosciurus inauris. The sequence continues at coordinate 67,846 of PVHX01003809.1, forward strand.
ACAGCATTTGCAAAAAAAAAAACAAATGAATTCAAATGGGAGGAATTTGTTTTAATATAAATCTAGAAAATGAAGAAAAAGCTTGATTTAAAATTGTCCGCAATTTTTCCTTGGTAACTATTAATTACCGAGAAAAGATCACTGAATAAGTTCAGCTGACTTTTATCATGTTAATTATTCATTGTGATTTTTGTCTCCTCTCGCTTTAGCTTCACTTGGTTCACTGGAACACCAAATACGAGGATTTTCGAAAAGCCGTGCAACAACCTGATGGGCTAGCTGTTTTAGGCATTTTTTTGAAGGTTAGTTGGTGGCCCAGTTCTTTTTCCTGTTTTCAAGACAGATTGACCAGACAAAACATTCACAACAGATATTTTACAAAAGATCTGAGGAAATGCCTTTGCCCTGAAGTGTTTCCAGTCTTACTTATCCCTCCATTTCTCCATACTTACTTTCTGGAGGGTAAAAACACAAAATGGGAGGTATTGATTAGATAGTATTTACCTGGAAATTTGAAGAACAGCAAGCAGTCAACTACAGATGACTAGTAGGTATGTGTTCAGTTTTAATTTAACCTTAAGCTAAGATCACTAAAGTATTGTTTGATGATAGACAGCACTCAAGGAAGACTGGGTTCTGGAGGGCTCAAAGAGAGTGACTCAGTATTGGAGAATTTCAGGCAACAGTAGGACCTTACAGGTTGAACTGCCCTCTGACCAGTTGTAAAGTGGAGTGTAGAACTGTCTGGACTGGCGACTCGTGAGCCCTGACATAATATTGAGTGGGGAGCTGCAGTTATTTTGAAGTCATCCCAGGACAACACAAAGAAACAGGAGATAATGAAGCTGCTAGGATGAAACCCTGAGAAACTATAAAATGTAAGGCTGTTAAGCCAGTGGCAAGGGGCAGATTCCATGATTACAGAGGAGTCGAATAGTCAAAGGATATTAGGAAGGCGGGGGCATGCAGAAAGCTGAAGAAGGAGAGATTATAAAGAAGGAAAGGCAGCGCTGTAAAATTCTGCAAGGAGGCGAGGTCAGGTAAGCCCTTGAGAGTATGCTTTGCTGTAGCAGTTAAAGGTCATTAGGGACATCTCAGAAGATTGTTTCAGAGTAACTATAGGGGCAGAAGCAGAGACAGGTTGGGAAGTGGCAGTAGTGTCTTCTAGCTCAGACTGAGCAGTATGACATGTATAAAGTGGCAGATTTTGCTTCACTTCTTAGAGAACTTTTATGATAATGCTGCCCAAGTTAAAAATGCTATAGCATCAAATTGGTTACATTATCTTCCTCCTTGTGTTTTTCTATAGATCGGCAGTGCTAAACCAGGTCTTCAGAAAGTCCTTGATATGCTGGATTCCATTAAAACAAAGGTAAAGTTTAATTAAACTTGGGGGTACCACTTTCCAATTCTTCATTGGTTTTAGAAATTTCCTTTGATCAAGTCTTATTGACGTGTGGTATTAGGATGAACAGTTAATGAAGGTAAAATATTGCTTACATATTTACTTTTCTTTCTGCAAAAAGTTAACCCTAATTCTAGTAAAATTCTAAGACTCGCATTTATTGAATCTCGCTTCCCATCATTTGAACTTCCTAGTGAAAGAATCAGAGAATTTCATGATTGCCAGGAGGCTGTAAGATCATCTCATTTGGTCAAATTCAGTCATTCGTACAGCAAATATTTGTTGAGTACTTTCTATGTGCCAGTCACTTTGCTAATCCAGGAGATACAATGATGAACAAGACAAACAAAGTCATGCTTCATGGAGATTTATGTTCTGTGACTTCTTTGAATTCATCCATCCTGTGTTTAAATCCTCTCTGTAGCAGAGCTGGGTTGAGGTCAGTAAGAATCTGCTTAAACACTAAAGTCACTCCCAGTGATGGGAAGCACATCATCAGGAGCAACCCCGCCTATATAAAGCTTATCCTTAAGTTGAAACAGCATCTATCTTCTGAAATGTGCAACCTCCACTCCTGCCCTGACCCCCTTGAATCTTATCTTATGGGCCTGACCCCTCTTCCACATGACCCTAGGGTTTCTCTCAAGGCTTTTTGCCTACTCCAGGCTAATTATCTCTAGTTCCCTTTAGTTATTCTCACAGGACATAGTTTTATCTCTTTGCAACAACCTTGTCACTCTTCCAGGAAAACTTTCTTGCTTCCATCTACTGCTATTCAACCAGTGGAACATAGTTCTTTAGTTCTGATCTAGCTGTCAAATAGCATGACAAGACAATGGCCTTCTCATCAAGGATAATGTATTTCTGTTACTGAAACCTAGAATTTTTTAAAATTATTTAAGGGACACCAGTCTCATTTTAAATACCAGATGTGATCAGTTAATGACTTAATAGAAAACAAATGATTATGTTAGAGAAGATGAAAAATGGACATGTGAAAATAATCTTGCTCACACCTGCCTAATCTGGATGTCCAAGTCAAATTCTGTTAATTACTTTTCACTTTGTTTGCCAGTAAATCTGGAAACTGTGTATTAAAAAAAAAGGTTTCTGGTGTTCCAAGGAGTAATTTATTTATTTTTTGCAGCCTCCTTTTGTCCTCCTGCTCCGATCACGTGACAAAATTAACCTGCGTGTTTGCCTGGCAGGGTAAGAGCTCTGACTTCATTGGCTTTGATCCTCGTGGCCTCCTTCCTGAAAGTCTGGACTACTGGACCTACCCTGGCTCGCTGACCACCCCTCCTCTTCTGGAATGTGTGACCTGGATTGTGCTCAAGGAACCCATCAGCGTCAGCAGTAAGCAGGTCAGTTTTTTACAGAGAGGTCTGCTTAGAGACGGGTGGAGTGTTTAGTGGAGGCTGAAGAGTTTGCCCTTTGGAATCAGTCCTTAGACTTGATCCTCCTGCTGCTTCTGGCCATGCAGCTAGTATCTGCAACAGTGCTCAGCAAGTAATCAGCATTCAGTAAATATTTGTTGTTATTAGCCATATCCCTGGGCAGTTTGTTTAGTCTATAAATGAAAGTTCATTGTGAGGATTAAATGAGAAAAGTAACTTTCACTATTGTACGTGGTTTTTTTTTTGGTCAGCTATGAGGAAATAAAGGCTCAAAAAAATGAGATTCAAGGTTACACAGATAGCAGTGAAAATTCCCAGCCCACTGCTCACTCACATAAGAGCTTACTGCAGTTTCATTTATATAAGAATGGGTTTCTGAATCCCAAGGAAGGTGAAAGTCATGCTTTGGAAAAAAAGTGTCTATCAAAGCTCAAGGGTCTTGCAAGACCTAATGCAGCTTCTATCTCAGTGATGAGCATCCACAGAAGTGGATACAAAATAATTTTTCCTGGGTTGTCTCAGAGCACACATATGAAATGTGGAAAATGGACATTTCTTAGGATTCACAAGAGGTTGCATCATGAATAATTTAAGGAGAGTTAGCAGTGAGCAGCTTTGCAAATAACAAAGTGTTTGAATACTTGTATGATTTAAGCCTACAAAATTTTGGAATCATAGAAATTTAGATCTGCAGTGTGCAAGAGAGGTTATGTTGTCTGACTTTCTCATTTTGTTGTCTAAATGTGTTGAAAAATAGTTGGAGGTGCAGGAAACTTGAAGTGCTTACCACCCAGCTAGCTCATGGTACAATCAGGTCTGGGAGCAAGGACTCTTCTTGCGTTCTCCTTTAGAACATTAACTTATGAATACTAAAGATAATTTACATCTTTCTTTAAAGGAAATCTATATTTAACTGGAAGCTTACTTTGTAGTATATCAAAATGGGCCAAAAAATAATATGCTTGACTTGAAAATCAGCCTTGTTGTCATATATTTGAGCAACCCTCCTGAAGTAATAGCAAAAACAAAGATTATAATGCCACATCTTATTTGTAGATGTAGTGTTTGGGTTATGATATTATTATTATTATTATTATTATTATTACTACTACTACTACTACTATATTTTGGTGCTGGAGATTGAACTGCCCCTGGCCTGGGTTATGATTTAAAAACATGAAAATCCTTTTTCTTTATTCACTGAGAATAATTAAGCTTGAGATCCAAAGTCTGCCATTTAATAATTAAATCTATTATGACAAATGGATTTATTATGTACACACATACCCATAAACACAAGGACCCAGATGGGTAAAAGCAATTGAACCAACTCCATTAGTCCTTGTGCTCTGAATTACCTTTTAAGGTAGAAAGTGATATTAAACTAGAAATATTAATTGCTTATATTAGCACAATACCAATAGTAGGGATATTTTTCACATTGTGTAACACAGAAGGGTCATGCTCAGATTAGTAAGCCAGAACTCTGGTCCCTTCTTTTTGTGATTCTCTTTACTTTTCCTTGCCTGTTGGTGACTTTGGTGGATATAATAGCACTTTGAGCATCATACCCAGGTATAGTCACCTCAAGAAGTAAAGGAACAACTCTTCTGCAGGTTCCCCAGGAACAGGGAAGCCTTTTTTCAAAAGCCTGAAGCCTAGCAAACCCTTCACATCCCACTTCTAACCCAGTCCTCAGGAAGGGGATATGATTGCCATGGTCAGTTTAGTGCCTTAAAGGGAGATGACAGATGTCTGTCAATGATAAAGTATGGAGGGAATGGATGTTAAATATGGAATATCAATGGGTCTGCTACATTCTGCTGTCTTGATTGGCTATACTCAGGCTTTGTCTCCCTGATGCTAAAATAATGAGTCAAATTGATCAATGAGAGAATATAATTTAAGTCATAGAAAGGAAGTATTAGTCACAACACTGTACTGATCAAAAAGTTTGACTTAATTGTACTTTATAAGCAGACTCTAACTCTTTCTTTCTTTTTTTATACCAGGGATTGAACCCAAGAGTACTTAACTACTGAGCCACATCCTCAGCCCTTTTTCATATTGTATTTAGAGGCAGGGTCATGCTGAGTTGCTTAGGGCCTCACTAAGTTGCTGAGTCTGGCTTTGAACTCTTGATCCTCTTGCCTCAGCCTCCCAAACTGCTAGGATTACAGGAGTATGCCCCTGTACCTGGTGACTCTAACTCTTTCATAAATCAACCCTAAATGCCCTTAGAAAGTTCCCTCGCATTGCAGTACCAGTAGTCTATTGACCTATATCAGAGTTGAATTCATAGGGATGATTGAAGGTATATTAATGCACAAGAGATCAAGTCTACTGATTCATGTGCATCTATATTGCCCAAAACATGCTTCTTCATTTAGGAGAAGGAGGACTCCACTTTTCAAACAACCTCAAAGAAGTGGGATATTGTCTGAGTGCTGCCTGTTACAGCATTGAACCAGGAAATTGAAACAAGTGTAAAAAGGAATAAAAATTAACGATGACAAGGGCTTGATATCTCAGCATGGGAAAATACATTTTTGTGTTTCTATATATAAGCAGAATGCCAGCATATCACTCAGCCTGTGGAGTTTTCAGATCTTGGGCCTTTTATCTAAATGTACAGATGTTCTACTTTGTCTTCCCTGGGACAATAAGAAAAATTTTCATGTGGATCTAGAACTGTTATTGTTTTACATGATAAAGGCATGGATGTTGATGTTTGGCTTAAAATGAGAATAAGAAAGCCAGCTCAGATTCTGTGTATTTCTATGAATTGATTTGTTACATGAAAGCATACATACATTGTCCATGTGTGATTAAGTATCTGTTAGGATCAGGTTGAGTTTTGGCCATTGATAGATGGTACTTAAATATTGGGGAATGTATTTCAACATTTAACACAAGCACGTACGTAAATACTATTGTGAAACTTTTAAAATTTTTACTATGTCTTTTAGATGTTAAAATTCCGTCAACTTAACTTCAGTGGCGAGGGCGAACCTGAATTGCTGATGGTGGACAACTGGCGACCAGCTCAGCCACTAAAGAACAGAGAAATCAAAGCTTCCTTTAAATAAGATGGTTCCAGGGCCAGTATCCAAACAGTGAATCTTCAGGTGTTTCCCTTTAGCTAAGCACAAATCTACCTTGGTGATATGGACTCTGGCTGCTTTGCGTCTGGTATTCTAGAGCCTTCATCTCTCACCTGACATGCTTACTGAATAAATGTGAAGAGCTAGACCAAGTGTCATCCTTGACAGAAGTGCTGTGATGGGGCACTGCTATGCTTAAGGTCTGATCTTTCTTTAACAGGAATTTAATATAAGGTATAGAAGTGAAGCACCTTGAATTTGTTCACATCACAGAAGGTGATGAGCACTCAACTCACAATTGTTAGTTGAAATACTATTTTTAAAACATAGGAAAGTAGGATGGTTGAGTGCAAACCCATACAGAGACCAATTAAAGCAAATCAGGTAAAATAGTCACAATTTTATGTAATATAAATCAGATAAAATAGATGTTCATGATTCCACGATGTTAAACTTTAAAAATTCTTATATATTTGTAGCAAAGTTGTCTTAAATTGAATTATGTTGTAATTTAGTGATTTTTGAATTCTAGAGATGTAAAAGAAGTACGATCTGTAAACATTGTTATAGTTGTGGTACAGAGTATATTTCCATTCAAATAAGATATTATAAATTAACAAACATTGTATTTTAGATATATTCTTTAATAAAATTCAGAATTCTGTTTGAGTTTTTTTTGCATGCATGGCAGTGGGCAATGATGGAGGAATGGATGTATACTTTAAAATCCATATCAATTCATTATTAATAACGAGCCATCATAATTGGTGTACTCATAATTGAAGGCGTCTCCTTTAAGAAGAGCCCTGGAGGTCATTTGCTATTTGCCAACCACTGCTTTAAGGGCTATGAGCACTTACTCATCTAATCCTCATGACAACCCTGTGAGGGTGAATCCTGCAAGGGAAGAACTGATTATATGAAACATATAATTATATAAACATATATAGCAAGGTGGAGCAGGGAAGGAAGAGTGTACACACTGATCTCCTAGGAGCTCCTGTGGAATAATATAAAGTCTATATTTTATTTAAAAAGGGAATCCAAGTGAAACCTGGAATTAAAAAAACGAAAATAATTTAAATCTTATACCTAACACAGATAGGAAGAAGGTGGATGAGTGAAATAAAAATCTCTCTCTTATACCTCTTCTGGATTTAGCTCTGGGCCTTGACCCTGGAATGTTTGGTTAATGAGTGATTCTAAAATGTTATGTGTAACACTTCAGGTTCTACACTTCAGAAGATAAAAACTCTTTCTTATTTTAGATTAAAAATTTTCTGAACTCATTTATACTCTCATCTACTCTTGCAAAGCCTGAGTACTGAATTTTATATAGGAGTTTGGTGATTTGCTTTGAATACCAGCTCTTCCTAACCTCTTTGGTCCTGGATATAAAGAGAGAATTATGCCCAGTGTGGTAATGATTTACTCCCTAAGCTCATCTCATTTCTTTGGACCACACTCATCTCCCATGCTGCACTTGGTGGCAGGGTGATAGGAAACTAAATTCTGTCACTAAAGGACATCATCTCAAGCTAATGTGGCTTAGGCTCTTTTTTATGTAATAGGGATTGAATCCAGTGGCACTTAACCACTGAGTCATATCCTCAGCCTTTTTTTATATTTTAGAGACAGGATCTCGCTGAGTTACTGAGGTTGGCTTTGAACTTGCAATTCTCCTGCTTCAGTTTTCTGAGCCACTGGGATTATAGGTAATTGCTACTATGCCCAGCTACATTTCTTTACTCCTACTTTCACACAAGCCCAGATGGATGATAACTGGGTCACTGGGGAAAGTTCCCTGATTCTGCAAGGTGTTCCCAGATCCTTGCCATTCTCTGCCATCCAGTAGCTGGTTTAGGTTGGCCCAAGTCTCAATCTGCATCTGCTGATGTGGGGCTTATTTCATCTGGTCTTTGGAGGCTCCTGTTAGCAGACCACTTATCCCTGCTATTACCACCAGTTGTAAAGTCCTGCCCTTGCCTGTTCAAGAACCTGGGGGAGGGCCCAGGTGGGTGGAAACAGGATAAATGGGTAGTTTCTGTTACACAGGAAGTGTTACACAGGATGGCCTTCCTCTTCTGAATGAGGTACCAGTGTTCCTTGATTCACCTCAACATTCAGATTTGAGAAAGAATGGTGGGGTGGGGGAAGGACACTGGTAATTGACATTGGCACTTCCTCTCCCCTCCTCCTCTCTGCACTGGGTCAGGAAAGTTTGGCTGTCCTTTCTTCTATGTGACTGTGGCTTTCCTTACAGTTCTTTCTAAAAGCAACATCACTTGGACCCTTTCCCAAGACCATAATAGCAGGCAAAATACACAGAAAGAAGGCTGGCTTCACAGTAAGGGGAAGTTCATTAAAAAATACTTCAAAATTGGTATCCACACAACTGTGGACACACTGCTATCACCGACTTAAGATTTCTTTAGCCTGCTTGGTAAAATCTAGAAGAAATTTGTGTTTCTCTCCTTTCTCTCTCCATCCTCTCTGCCCCCAGATTCTTACCTTCCTTATAAGTGATAGATAGTGCTTCAGTGTTTGTGGAAAGATAGTGTTATATTTTAGAACTGGAATGTGCTAAACACCCATGTGTGAAAAGCTTGTTTCCAAGTGAGGTGCTGTTAGGAGGTGGTGGAAACTAAAAAATGGGCTATAGCAGAAGGTTTTAGGTAATTGGGGATGTGTCCTCAAAGAGGATTGTGGAACTTGGTCTCTTCCACTTTCTTTTGGCTTCCCAGCAGCCATGAGGTAATAGCAGTTTCCACTTGCCCAATCCCACCATTATGTACTGCCTCACCACAGGTCCAAAAGCAATTGGGCCAACTGGCTGTGGACTGAAATCTCCAAAACTGTGAGCCAAATAAACCTTTTCTCTTTTTAAGTTGATCATCTTAGATATTTTGTTATAGTAATGCAAAGCTGCTAACACAGGTAATATCATTACTTTTCATGTAGTATGTTTGACAATTTGTTCTATGGAATAAAACAAAAGAAAACTCTGAAGGCTCTATATTGAAAGAAATCAATAAATATAAAATCACATAATTTCCTTTACATATTTGAAACTCTCAGGGTAGAGAAAACCAGCATATTGGCTTGAGGTTGCTTCTAGCCTCAGATGGAGTTACATTCTGCAGAGCTGCATGATACCCCACCATTAAGCATTTATCTTGTAGTGTAGAGGAGCCTGGGTAGAGGTTTAGAAACCAAAGGGGACCTCAGCCAACAGGAGCCTGTGGTTGCACTTAGAAAGATTGAATCCTGAGGAATCCAAGGGACCTTGTATTCTTTAAACCATTGTACCCAGAGATCTGAAGATTTCCTCCACACACCTTTGATCTTTGGAAGAAAGTTCATCCCTGATATTATTAGAGAAGGTATGATTCCTGGACCTTTCTTAGAAGAATGATTCTGTCTTGTTTGGCAGAGGTCAAAGCATCCTCTCAGAACAGATCTGCTTAACCTCTGTTACTAGTCCTTTATTTCCCCCCTCCCTTTATAAGCCTGAATTCCTTCTAGAACTGCATGCTTTGTGGCCTGAAGTCTGTCCTCAGAAAGTTCTGGCAGCAAGAATGATGCCTTTCAGCCTTAAGACCTGTGTATGGGACGTGTGTAGAATTTCGAAACAATTTTACACACACACATACACACACACCATGGCTGGCAATGTGTATATTTTCTCATGTAAGGCATTTTATCCTGTATATGTCTCTTTGGTTCCTTCAGGAGCCCATACTGAAGTAGAATTTAGTATTGTAACTACTCCAGTCACCTCCCAGCAGTCTGCCCTCAAACAGAAGAAACTCAAGTATTGCTGAACAGTTTAGGACAAAGTTATCAGAGAACAGAAGTATGGTTTTACATCATTCATGTGCAGTATTTCATGTCCCAAATCCCATTCACCAATAGTCACATTTCCCTTCAAAGACTCTGACTCTCCCCTTGCTGTAGTCCCCTGCACCTGAAGCATCCCTTGGGCCTCAGTTTCTTCTCTAATTGTAACAGAGCAATTTAGTTCCACCTTCATAGCCTCTTGTCCCCCAATACACACATATACAGTCATACATACACTCAGACTCATGCATGCATGAACACGGGCACACATGTGCACACACAATGTATCTGCCAGTTGATAGTGTACTATGCTAAGTATGCCAAAGATTTGCAAAGGAAGTTTTCTCCAGGTTCAAGATCTACTCTCCATAAAGGTGGTAAGACAATGACAAATGTTTATTTTTCTTGTCACTAATCATTTTTAATTCTTCTACCACACATGTATTATTTCTCATACATTCAACACAAAAAAGTGAAAGTATTCAAATTTTACAAATGAAGACTTGGGCATTCAAAAAGGCTAAGCTACAGACCCAACAAACCACAGCAACTGTGGCAAAAGGAGAGTGCACACCCAAGCTTAAATGCTACCTCCACTGTACTTGATGCAGGGGGACCTTTGAAGGGCCAGGGCCTGTTCTCTAATTGTGTCAGACTCTCATCCCATTCCTACTCTTTCTCAAAACTGTTGGTTTTGGGGGCCAAAACACAAGTTGTAGAGCTCAGCAGGCTGAGTGGCCAACTTTGCAAGGGGGATTTGAGAATGTAGAGTAGTCAGGGCTTTGCCTAGCACAGTGTATGACTTAGAGCAAAGATTCAACTAGACCTTCAATAAATAGTGCTGAATGAATAGGTAAGTATTTTTCTTTAAGTCAATGTAATGAAAAAGATTGTGCAACTGGGCGCGGTGGTGCAAGCCTGTAATCCCAGCACTTAGATAGGCTGAGACAGGAGAATCACGAGTTCAAAGCCAGCCTTAGCAACGGTGAGGCTCTAAGCAACTCCGTGAGACCCTGTCTCTACATTAAAAAAAAAAACACAAAATAGGGCTGGGAATGTGGCTCAGTGGTCGAGTACCCCTGAATTCAATCTCCAGTACCAAAAACGAAAAAGATTGTGCACACTGGTGATGAGTTGTACAACAATGCAGATGTACTTTCTACGACCAAACTGTACACTTAAAAATGGTCAAAGTGACAAAATTGATGGTATATGTATTTTATTATGGTCTTTAAAACAGGCAAATGTAAATGACTTGTACTATCCATTTTTTCATTATTCACTTCATCCTGTTCATTGAAAACATATTTTGCCAAAAACAAACAAAACCCCCTAGATACTTACAAATGTAATTTAAAAGATGGATAGAACCTTGACCAAGACATTGGGCAAACATGAGATGCATTCAGGGGTGGCAAATGCTGTGGTTGATCACAATGGATTCAGGAGTTACATTGCCTCGGGTTAATGCCAGGCTTTATGTCCCTCAGCTGCAAGAACTGGGGCCAGTTATCTAATCTCCTTAAACCCCTTTTTCTTCATCTGTAAAATGAGGATCAAAATACTAGCTAACACATAAAATTCTTGTGAACTAATCCATGTAAAAGCCATATTATCATGCTTAAAACGCACTAAAAGAAAAAATCAACTATGATTATTAAGGTTCTAAAAGTCACTAAAAATAAAAAGCCTTTAGCACTAGTCCAATCCATACCTGGCCATTGCTTGCAAACAGCTGTGATTGACTTTGTATATCATACAAAAAAATTCATGGTCGATTTTTGAAATATTTCGAAGTATAGGAATGAATAAATACTAGATAAATGAAAAACAAGCAATTTTTTAATTTGTTTCAGTCTAGATAGCCTTTATTAAACCAGAAAATAAAATTCAATTATTTCCCTTATTTCATTGCCTTCTACAAAATACATTGAAAGGTATATTTAAGAAAATTTTTTTTAACTGGTCAAGTAAATCTGATTCATTCCCAGTAGAACCTGCAGAGTGGTTCTGCTGCTCTTGGGGAAGGTGGTATTGGATACAAATGCTGAACTACTGAAATTTCCCACCTTTCCTGTTGTTTTTGCTTTAATTTCTAAATTGTTTGAAAAAGAAATGATTAGTCTATCTCAGACTGGAGTTTTACTGTTAAATGTGACAAAATTAGCTAAGAGTCCTTTCTCAATCTATCTCGGTCTGGTGTGAATGGAAATAGAAAAATCAACTTTGAGGAAAAAGAGATTTCTTATTGCACCATTGTTATCAATCAGAGATTAATAGGTAAGGTATCAGAAATTTTTAATAAAAGAAAGAAGTTAACAGAGCAGGAAGTATAGCTTTTAGAGTTCAACTAAGAGACCTACATTTTAACTGTGACCTTAAATAAATTGCTTACTGATTCAAATCCATTCCTTCATATGTAAAATGGAGATAGTGATACATTTCAGAGTAGATGTGAGAAATAAATGGGATTGTGTACAAACAGCACTAGTTAGTGTACCTCACTATAAGTGCTCAATAAACAGTTGCTTTTATAAATACAGTATACTCAAAATAAATTGTTTCCCAATAAAACAAAACTATGGTCAAAGCCTTACTGAGAATCCATCTGACTGACTTCGGTGTGGCAAGATGGTGGCCCATGGGAGATAGACCAGGCTGTGCTAATGTTCACCATGCAATGGTGGAGAAGATACTCAACTTCCAGACACTCCAGTTTCCACATCCAGTCAATGGAAATAATAAAGATATATACTTTTTAGAGTTGTTTTGAAGATTTAAAAGAAGAATCTAGGTAAAAAAAAATTATTTTTTGTACTGGATATTGAACTCAGGGATCCTTTACCACCGAGCTACATCCCAGGTCCTTTTCATTCTTTTGAGACAGAGTTTTACTAAGTTACTTGATGAATTAGTTGCTGAGGCTGGCCTCCAACTTTCAATCCTCCTGTCTCAGCCTCCCAGGTCTCTGGGATTATAGGCCTGCACCACCATGCCCAGTGGTGAAACTCTTAATATTATACCTAGCTCATGGCAAGTGCTCAATAAATAGTTTCCAGAAGTTACCAAAAAATATCTATTGACTCAACCACGTAGAAATTTATTTCATGAAGAAGGAATTAGTTTTTTTCACCAACCTTCTGAAGATGCAAAACCAACTTTGGTTATGTGGCAAGCCTACTGGAATGCCTGATCACTCTGGGTATAACTCAAGGAACACCCATGGTGACAACTCCCAAGGTAGACAACATCCAAAAGATAAATGGTCCATGAACTATGTAATGATAGTCCCTGAAATGAGTTTGTTAAGACACAAATGTCTGACGCCTTCCTTAGGAGCTGTCAGGAACATCAGGCTCCACGATTTATTTTTTAGAAAATCTTTTTTTTTTTTTTTTTGGTACCAGGGATTGAACTCAGGGATACTCAGCCACTGAGCCACATCCCAGCCCTGTTTTGTGTTTTATTTAGAGACAGGGTCTCACTAAGTTGCTTAGTGCCTCACCATTGCTGAGGCTGGCTTTGAACTCACTATTCTCCTGTCTCAGCCTCCCAAAGTGCTGGGATCAGATAATCCTGTACAGTTGAAAAAGGGCTTTTCTAGAGGCATTCCCAAGAAATTTCATGCTCTTAATCACCATGACTGTGAGCACAAAATTGTTGCTGTAACTGTGAATTTATAATATGTGCTTTTTATGTCTCTGGCTTTGAAATAACTAATTTAATATGTAATATTGATATTTTAAATTGACTTTAAATGTATACCAATAAGATTACTATGTCCAAATTTGCATGCAAATTAGAAAACATTTACATTAATGTTTAATTTTTTTAATATTTAATTTTTAGTTGTAGGTGGACAGAATATCTTTATTTTATTTTTTTTATGTGGTGCTGAGGATTGAACCCAGTGCTAGGCAAGCACGCTACCACTGCACCATAACTCCAGCCCTAATGTTTACATTTTTGATGTTCTGGATCCTAAAATATACTTGCAGAAATTTTGGTCTGCAAAAGATTTCTCTCCAAACAGACCTGAGAGAAAAATACCTTTCTTTCAGAAACATTCCTTGGGCATAATTCACTATTAGCGTCTGCTGACAAAGCAGGAAGGCAGAGATACTCATTGTGGGTAAAATCCACAGGTAATGGATTACAGCAAGGTTCCTGTTTCTGTGTCCTTCCACCATTTCTGTGATTAGGTAGGGAAAGCAGGGTGGGTCCACCATTGCAACTAAGGCTGCGGACCCACTGACATCTCTAGTAGTATGTCAACTGCCAGCGCCTGCACCAGCACAAAGTGAAACTAGGATCGGCTAGGGAGCTGTGGATAAGAATTACACGCACACACACAAAGGACAAGGCAAGACACTCTTTATTGAGCTCACGTGGGTCTATATGTATGCTAGGACGTTCTATATCCCCCAAGCGCTACAGGGTGCACTGTACTAGCACCCTGCGGCTATTCACAGGAATCCGGAACTGTTACAAGAATACAGAACTATGGCCAAAACCACGTGATTGAAAAACCTGATACTGTCGCACATTAGGTACTGTGGAAACGCCCAGGCCAGCTCTCTCCCACAGTCAACCTTGCCACAGCTTCTGGTTGAGACTTATTAGTTGCATGCCTTCATGTATATCTCCTTCAACTTGCACAGGTTGGGATGCTTTTGAAAAGGGAGGGGGTGTACTCATGTCCTCGCTATTTATTATACTGGCTTGTATTATACTGTGCTCTAGAATGCTGACTAGCACAGTATTTTCATCACACACACACACACACACACACACACACACACACCCTGGGCTCTAAGGAGCTCCTACAGCATGGGGCCAATGGGGTCTTCATGCTGTGCTCAACTTAGATCCAGACTCCATCTTCCCTCTTGCTGTTTTTACTTTCATGGTGAGTTCTGGTTTTAATCTTTTTTTTTTTTTTTGTACTGAGGATTGAACTCAGGGATACTCGACCCCTGAGCCACATCCCCAGCCCTATTTTGTGTTTTATGTAGAGACAGGGTCTCACTGAGTTGCTTAGTGCCTCGCCATTGCTGAGGCTGGCCTTGAACTCTTGATTCTCCTGTCTCAGCCTCCCAAAGTGCTGGGATTACAGGCATGAGCCACCGCACCTGGCTCTGGTTTTAATCATTTGTCACCCCAGTTTGTACGTTTTTATAGCTTGAATCCCAAAGAAGTCAATATTCTTGTCTATTTTTTTCACATGCAGGAAGATTTTCTGTTCTTCTATAAACTAATTGATTTTAATAGACATTGAAGATAACAACCAACTCTGCTCCTTCTCCACACAATGTGAGTTTAACATTCTCATGGATTTCCAGAAGGACAGGGGATTCCTAAATCTAATCACCATCAGTAGTTGACCATCTGCATTAGTTTGCTAGGGCTTCTGTAACGAAGTACCACAACCTGAGAGACTTAAGCCATAATTTTTTGTCTTACAGTTATGAGGGCTGGAGGTCCAAGATCAAGGTGTAGGCTGGCCTCTGAAAGTAGAAGGAAAAGATCTGCTCCTGGTCTGTCCCTTAGCTTCTGGTAGTTTCTTGATTTGTGGCAACACAATCCCAATCTTGACAGGACATTCTCTCTGTGTGTTTGTGTCCACGTTTCTCCTTTAAGGCTACCATTCATATTAGATTCAGGGCCCATCCTATTCCAATATGAGCTCATCTTAATTACATCTGCAATAACCTATTTCCAAATAAGGTCACATTTGGAGGTTTTGTGAACTAGGACTCCAACATTATCTTCTTTCTTTTTTGATGAAGAGAAACATGGTTCAGCCCATAATACCACCCAAAATATCTTTTCAGATAAACTTTTTGTTATATGACAAAGTGAAATTATATTCTTCACTCATGCCTAAACATTTCCTGTTTGGACCTACACTTTACCTGTCATTACTTGTTAGTAGATTTTATGGACCATATATGGAAAGTTTTAATCACTACAACATAAATTCAAACTAAAATCTAAAAGAAGGGGAAAATACACAATCTAGAGCCCCCATGCATCTGTATTGTATAGAAATTCATGTCCTTCACAAGATGCAGATTTTTTTAAACCAAATTTTGTGTAAGTGCGAAAGTGGAAATAATAAACACTTGTTAAACTGCACTCATGTTCCTCCATGTCTTTAAAAATACTTTGCTATAAATTTTTATTTTTTATGGAGTAATGTGTCTCTTGCCTATATCCTGTGTTTCATGAGTGTTTGTCATCTTAGACATAATTATGAGAAATTCTTTTCATAATGAGGGCAAAGCTATTTCTATTTATGTCAGAGTATGACTTCCTGCTACCAGTGTATTAAATTTCTTTGATCATTTCATAAAATAAAGCTCTCTGTCTCTCTGTCTCTTTTTTTGGTACCAGAAATTGAACTCAGAGGTACTTGACCACTGAGCCACATCCCCATCTCTATTCTGTGTTTTATGTAGAGACAGCGTCTCACTGAGTTTCTTAGTGCCTTGCCATTGCTGAGGCAATTACTTTGAACTTGTGATTCTCCTGTCTCAGCGTCCCAAAGTTCTGGGATTACTTGAGTGCACCACCACACCTGGCTTAACTCTCTTTTTGTTGCTAAAAAATACTTTTTGTATAAAGCAAATATAAATTTGGTTTTATGTCAACTCATTGAATATGTGAAGAGATACAATTCACTTTCAAACTTCTTTTTTTTTTAATATTTTTTTTTAGTTGTTGATGGATCTTTATTTATTTTATTTATTTATATGTGGTCCTGAGAATTGAACCCAGTGCCTCACACATGCTAGGCAAGCACTCTATCACTCAGCCCTCAAACTTCTTTCTTAAGAGCCCAATCTTCTGGAACATCTTGACTTCAAATACCAGACTTCTTTTTGAAGGAATTCTGAATTAACCTTTCATATAATTTTCCTTTGCCCTTCAAAGACAAGAATAAAAGCATTAGAATTGTACTGAAATGGCTCTGGGCAAAGAGTTAGCCAAAGTCCACGCTTGCTGTGGGTGTAAATTAAATGAGATCATGAGAAGTCAGAGGAACAAATGCATTGGTTATGATCGCCCTGACAGGCCCCTTCAAGCTGGAATTCTCTCTCCAGGATTCCCAGTTCAGGGAAGCAGAACTCAGCAGTTCCCTGAGTACCATAGAACACTTAATGGACTGTGGAGAGAATTCAAGTCAAATTTGGACCAAGAAGTATCTTCATATAAGATTTCTACCCAAAAAAGACAACAATGAATAGGTGAGACTAACAGGCCTTTACAAATCAGGCTAGAGACTGTCCAATAGAAAGGAGAGCAAAAAAGCATACAGAGCCCACAGGACAAAGATTGGAGGCCCACAGGGGAGAAGGGAGAAGCTAGCTGATCCTCAGAGAGGATCTATCTGGGTCTAACTGACAGCTCTGTTTCTGTCCCTTTTTGTGAATTCTTCACCTCCCTTTTCTTAAGGTGGCCTGCATTATTCTTTCTTTCTTATAATCTGTTTCTACTCATATTACCAAAAAGCACTTTACTTCCATAAATTTTATTGAGCCCCTTCTATTAAGTGTGGGGGGCCCTGAGCTAGAGAGGTCCAGCCTTTGAGGAGTGTTCAGGAGAAATCTGTTATGCATATTTTTATCCAAATGACCATCACAAAATAATGCAGAAAATAGCCTTAAAAAGCCTTTTGTGAGACTGAAGAAGATAATGCATTTTAAAATATTTAGCTTGCTTAGTGCTGGCACAGGAGTGATTAATAGTTATCAGCTTTTCCTCCCTCCCCTTCTTCCTTTCAATTCTTATTATCAATAACTTTATATGCAGTCTCTAAGCCTACTTTAAGATTACATTAAGAACCACATCCCATGGGGCTGGGATTGTGGCTCAGTGGTAGAGCGCTTGCCTCACATGTGTGAGGCACTGGGTTTGATCCTCAGCACCACATAAAAATAAACAAAATAAAGATATTGTGCCCATCTGCAACTAAAAAATAAAAAAAAAAAAGAGAGAGAACTACATCCCAAAACCTAAAGGGCAATATATTTTATTATGCTGAGTCAGTGTTCCTTCATGTGACATTTGTTTCCTACATCACATATACTTCCTGACCTTAAATACAAACCAAAGAGAAGTCATTTTCTTAGTTTGTCACATGAAGTGTGACAAAATCACTTTTAGCTCTGCTCTTTCACAATAAGGTATGTGCTTGGGAAATGGAAATATTTCTCTTCTGGAAATGGGGCCCCAAAGGTATACAGCATAGGGTAACCCTCCCTGTGACAGGCATGGATCTCTTCAGTGACACAGTTTTTTTCTTCACTTTAACATTCTTTGGATATTTCCAAGTTATCTAGTATTCCTAGGCCTCTTCTCCAAGAATTGGCCCTGAGCGTTTCTCCATATCAGACAACTCTCTAAATGACTGTGGTAATATTGTTTTCTGACAATTAAAGAAAAGATATTAAGTAAATATTTAGAAAATGTGCTTTAGAAAAAAATCAAAGCACAGTGTATTTGGCTAAGAGCTAATCAGAACACTTGAGATTCAAGGGAGAATCCTCAAGTTTGTGCACACTTGGCAAGTTACAACATCCAAGTCAGTTGTCAATCCATGTCTGTTTGCAGCAAATCTCAGGAGAGTTTTCTCTACTTGCTAACTCCACTTTCTCATTCCCTTCTCTCCTTGATTGACTTCAATTAACATTTTGACTGCACCAGACCAATGAAATGGCACTATTTAAGATCACAGAGACCTGAACACAAAGATCACAAAGATATAAATGATGCAAACTCTCCTTTCTTAGTCCTCATGTTACCTGATATTAAAGCCAGAATTAAAATAGGCAGTCAGGGTAGATAGATAAAACCAGGCCAGATTGAGGGAAACAAGTCAAACAAGTCTAGGTCCAAAAGATTGGAGGATCCCAGAGTGAAAGATAAAAATGTTAAAGTCCCCAAAAGCCCAGCAATTATGCCCTCCCTAAAGAATTGTTAATGAAGCAACTCTTGAGCTGGCAGGAAACTGCTAATCTGCCCTGAGGCTCCTTCTGGGCCCCATTACCCCTCCCTAGCCCTCAGCCCACCTGATTACTGACTTGCCTCCCCACTAGCATCTTCCAATCACAGGTACAGGATGAGGGGAAATTAACAAGATAGAAGAGAGGAATATAAAGAGACAAGGAAGACATTTGTGGTATAAAAAAGATGGGACTTCCTCATCCCATGGATTCTGCCTTTTGGGTCCCCTTCTGCCTCTGGGAGAAGTCTGTTCTTCTATCCTTTAAATAAAGCTTCACTTTTCACTTTTTTCTTCGCTTGCCTCCGTGTGCCTCTCTGGTGTTGTACTTCAGCATTCAGAGAAGCAGGACTCAAGGTAACCGGCTGTTTCAAAATCGTGATACATTTGATACATTTTTTTTCTTCTGGTTTAACATGTTTTTCTGCTGACTTCAAGGACTAGTTTTCCTTCCCATTTGCTTCTATTTCATATTGACCTCCTTTGTTGACTCCTCTTTCTCTACCAGAGCTCCTCCTATTGATGGAGTGCCCCACAGACTTGTCTTTTTTTTTTTTTTTTTGGTACCGAGGATTGAACTCAGGGGTACTTGACCCCTGAGCCATATCCTCAGCCCTATTTTGTGTTTTATATAGAGATAGGGTCTCACTGAGTTGCTTAGCACCTTGCCATTGCTGAGTCTGGCTTTGAACTTGTGATTCTCCTGTCTCAGCCTCCCAAAGTGCTGAGATTACAGGCATGTGCCACTGCGCCCAGCTCAGACTTGTCTTAAGACAAAACTCTATTTAGGCTTTCTACCTAAGTGATCCAGAATGACAGCAATAATTGTTACTTGCATACTGAGGACACTTTATTTATTATTGTGGTTCTGGGGATCAAACTCAAGGCCTCACACATGCTAAACAAGTGCTCTACCACTGAGTTATACCTCCAGCCCAAGGCTCCTAAATTTTTATCTCTACTGTAGACCTGTACCTTGAACCAGAGCCTCTTGTGCCCTAGAGCATATTCCACTTTGTCACCTGGATGTCTAAGAAGCATATTAAACTTGAATGTGACCAAAAAGCCCACCTGAGCTTGTCTCTGTAATCTCCATTCTCAGCTTTCTCTAGATCAGTAAATGGCATCACATCCTACAGTGGCTTGAACCAAAAACTGAGAAATCACACTCGACACCTCTTTCCCTAACACTCTTTATGCAACTCTCGTTCCAAATCATCATTCTGTTTGCTGCTCACAACGGCAAGAACCTCTCCACATGTCTCCCTGCCTCTTCTCTGCAGCATATTTTCCACAGAGGACCCAGTTATTCATTTAAAGCACAAACCAAATCACATCCTCTTTAAAATCCTTCAGTGGCTTTAAATCCAGGCCTTTGCATCACTCTGTCCTCCAGATCCTGTCTGGCTTGCCTGAAGGCCTTCCCCTTCAAGCTCATTGCCCTCTTCTCTTCCATTGTATTATCCTCCCCCACCCCTCAAGGGTTGTACACTTCCTTTTCCCTGAAATTTTCAGAGGGCAAGTATGAGTTGAAACACTATGTCCTTTGATGAAGAACCTACTTTATTATTCTTGTTTTAATAGCTCCCTCCCTGCCCCTCCTCCATTATTTTCTTGTCTGCTATTTTATTTTCAACAAAACAACTCCCATTGTTTGAAACGATCTTATTTATTTACCCAGATTGTTCATGGTGTTTTTCGACCTCCAGTACCTAAGATTCTTCCTTTGTCACCAGCACTGACCACAGTGCCTGGCATATAGCAGAGGCTTCCTCCATCAATGGTTGGCAGGCTGACTGGGTGCATTCATTCTCTGTAAAGGTGTGTCAGAAGCAAGACTGTCACAAGGATTCTCTGGGTAGTATTTTTCTACACTTACAGAGAGGTGCTCAGTAAATGTTAGTTATTATTATTAAAACAAATTTTGGTATAGAAAATTAGCTATGAATAAATGCTATTTAATGCTGAAAAGAGGTTACATAGACATTCTCATACATGGCTGGAAGACATTTAAATTCTCTTGGAGAGCAGTTGGGCTCTATGGAGCAGACTTAAAATTTGTTATGAAGGACTTTAGAGATTTTCATAGCATTTCACTCATAAATACACAAAGAAAATATATCTGTGTTTTCAGAGAGTAAAATTTATGAAGAAATTCAAAATTTATTCATCATTATTTATAATAATATAAATATAGAAGAAACCTTAAAACAGTAATAGTTAAATATACTATAATTACAAAACATACAATGATATGGGAAATTTTACATATATACACTTTTTTCTTTTTTGTGGTATTTGGGATTAAACCCAATGGTACCGTATCACTAAACTACAACCTCAGCACCCTCCTCCACAATTTTTTTTAAAATTCTGAGACAGGGTCTCTTTAAGTTGAAAAGGCTGGCCTTGTAATTTTCTTGTTTCAGGTATGCCCAGCTAAGGATATACTCTTTTTTTTTTTTTTTTTTTTTGGTACGGGGGATTAAACCCAGGGACGCTTAACCACTGAGCCAAATCCCCAGCCTTTTTTTGTATTTTATTTAGAGACTGGGTCTTGCTGAGTTGCTAAGTGCCTCGCTAAATTGCTGAGGCTGGCTTTGAGCTCACAATCCTCCTGCTTTAGCCTCCAGAATCCCTGGGATTACAGGGGTGCACTACCTTACCCGACTGATACACTCTTGAAGTAAAAATTTATGTATACTTGTACTATGATAAATGCTGTCCCTCAAATAAAAACCTATTTATAAAATGGACTAGAAATACATAAACAGTACTG
The DNA here is from genome assembly GCA_004024805.1 of Geosciurus inauris. Taxonomy (NCBI): domain Eukaryota; kingdom Metazoa; phylum Chordata; class Mammalia; order Rodentia; family Sciuridae; genus Geosciurus; species Geosciurus inauris. The sequence goes on from PVHX01003809.1 coordinate 89,378, forward strand.
GCAATGTTATGGCCCTTTGGCGGATATTTTTTTTTTTCTAATTTCCAACTTTGTTTAATTACTTATGTTGTTATTATGAATATATAATAAAAAGCAGAAGTGTATATATTAATTATAATCAGGACATATTTTTAGTTCAGTTTTTGATCTCTGGTAATCTACCTTTCATTTGACAATTATTTGAAAAGTTTTTAAAGATAGTACAAAAATATAGAAAAGTACCAAAAATATAATAAATCCCCAAAGTCTCACTATCATCTCTTAATATCTGTTAATATTTGATTATTTTTTGCTTTGTCTATCCTCCTCATTTATTAATTTAAAATACACCACCAACAAGCTCTGTATATATGCAAGTCAGTTTTTTTTGTCAATTCCGAGGTGTTTTTTCACCATCAGTAAGCATAACCTTGTTGCCTGCTTCAAAAATGACCAATACTTTTACTTATCTCTACTGCCATCTTTTGTCTTAGAGAAGTAAATTTCACTTTCAGTCCAAAGCTACCCTCAGCATTCCATCACTTCATCATTTGTACTCATAATTATTCTGCCTTCCCTTCTTTCTTCAGCCTTTTCCTTTCACTTTATTTGTGACATACTCAAGCTCTCATACTAAAAACAAACAAACAAAATACACCCATGAAAGCTTTACAGCCAACTTCCATTATTAAAACAAAAACAACAAAAACATGGAAGTAGAGGAAGTAATTAGTTTTATCAGAAAAGCCAAGATATTGAAAAAGCAAAAGCAGAAACAAAACCAGAATAGATAATTTTAGATTTCAGGAAACTTAGACATAATCAGTACATTGGAACTGTGTTTGGATCCTGATTCCCACAAGCAATTCCAAAAGGACATTTTTTTTGAGACAATGAAAGAACTTTTAATGTCTTCAAGTAATAGATGAAGTTATTGTTCATTTTGTTGCCTATAATAATGACATTGTATTTGTATAAGAAAAATATGCAATTCTAGTGAAGCATAGGGAAGAATATAGGGATTATATTAAATCTCATGATGTCTGAGATTTGCAAGAAAGTAATTTGGGGAAAAAGAAGAAGTGAAAGAATAAGTGTAGTAAAACTTTCAATAGATTTTCAAGTCTATCTTGAAAATCATCTCTCCTGGTCATCTTCTGTTTCTGTTCTCATATACATGGGCTTTCTGCCTCTCAGATCATTGCTTCTCCAGTTTCTGTTCTTACCCACGGCTTTTTTCATTCAAAATGCATGTCTAGGCAATTCACATGATTTAAGCAACTTCTGTATTGACAATGTGATTGATGATAATTGTTCCAGATGATTCATTTTGCTCTTATTTCTACTTTACTGGATGTTTGATCTTTTTTCTTCAAAAATGTTTTAAAAAACCTTATGAACAAGTATGTTTCCTTTAACCTAATTTCCTTTCAGGGTACGTTCTCATCTCTTTCTATCTCCCTCCCTTTCTCTTGACAATTTTAGAAATAACTGGTTAACCACCTTCACTTCCTTATTTACCTATAGCAACCTGATTTTTTATGCACAAAATTTTCCTGAAACTGATCTATCCAAGGCATCCTACATCTCTGTCATCTACTCTTTTCTCTGCCCCAGTGGGGTGAGGCTGTTTACCTGCAGAGGGGAAGAAGACAGGAAGTGTAGTGGGGGAGCATGGGTGCTATTCAAAGAACTGTCACATGATGCTTAATCTGCATGCTTGCTCACATATATCACCAGTAAGGATGTTATAATCCTTTTGAAGAAGTGATTGTCAGTTATGAGGACCACAAAAACTTTCTCTAGAGTGAAGGATAAAGTCTTTTTCCATGCATGCTAACCCATCTGTCAGAACAAATAGGATGTGTTATGGCTTCCCCGCCTGCCTTGGAGGGATAGTTGGAGGATTCTTCACAGGAACCAAATATACTCTTAAGTAAAGACCAAACTCTTCCAGGTGACCTCTAAGGGCTGATGTGAGGAGCTGTCTGCTATGTGACACGGGCTCACAGTGCTTTGTTCCTCCACCCTGCGCAGCATTTTCTTCTGGCTGTTGTACTTACAGTCTGCTCATCCTAGGCCCTCCCCACTGCCTCCCAGGCAACAGCACTTTCAGAGCTCAACAGAGTCATTACTTTCTCTGGAAGCCTGATCTCCTGAAGTGGACCAGGAGATCCACTTCCTATAACCTGCTTTCCCACTCCATATTCTACTATTTCTTATTCTTTATTAAGCTAGAACCTTACCTTACTGAGTTTTTAATAAAGTTTGTCCCCATGACACTATAGACTTCATGAGGGTTATTTTAACTTTTTTCCCTCACTTATCTCTACTCTCTTGCAAGTGGTAGGCTCTTAAACAGTCCTCAGTCTCTCAAAATGTAAACCTCCAGAGTTATTTGACTTCTCTCTTATCTCAACCTATCCAGCTCTATGCTTCTTGTTTATGACCTAACTTTCATTTCTTCCTCTTCAGTTCAATCCTAAACCTATATAATTTGAGATTAAAAAGTGGACTCAATATCCTCCTAAATCTTAATTGCTGTATCAAAATTCAATTGCTTCTCCTTTCCTGTGTAAAATCTCATTGTTTTGGTGTAAGTTCTCCAATTAGTCTTAACGCTCACTTCTCAACATAAAAAATTTTGAAACTGTCTTTTTTGAACCTCATATCCTGCCAGCATATCAATGACTTCAGTGGTCATGTGGATGGGTGACCTCACAGTCCCTTGGTTTCCTTATCTCCAAAAATTGTTACCAATCTAGACTCATTCCTTTTAGATAACTTAAATTCTGTGTCCTGCCTTGATGATAGTTTCTAATGTATCCATTATTGCCTCAAAGGATGGGTTATTTTCAGCCCTCATCTTATGACTACTTTGTGGCATTTAAAAGTGTTGCTCAATTTTACTATGTAAAAACTATGCAATACCTTGTCTATCTTGAAAATCATCTCTCCTAGTCATCTTCTGTTTCTGTTCTCATTTACATGGGCTTTCTGCCTCTCAGATCATTGCTTCTCCAGTTTCTGTTCTTACCCACGGCTTTTTTCATTCAAAATGCATGTCTAGGCAGTTCACATGGTTTAAGCAACTTCTGTATTGAGATGACTCTGTGAATCTATCCATCCATCCATCCATTCATTTCTCTCTTTTTGCTATCTTGACTTTTTGTCTGAGATATAAACTTGGATAACCAAATACTTTTCGAGTATCTCTAGTTGGATATGCCGCACTCAACTTCAAACTTCATAGGCTACACCCTCCCTTCCTTACCTTTTCCTATCCCAATTTGCTCTTCCTACTAGTTTTCTTGCTCATTTAATGACACAATCACCCCAATCAGACACTTGTGAATCATCCTGAATGCTTCCTACTCCTTCTCCTCCACATATCCAATTAATTGCTAAATAAATATTCAATTTCATCAAGTGATTTGAATCAATGTCATTTTTTTTTCTATCTTATACGACCACCCTTCTTCATTTGCTCATTATTTCTCTCACTTGGAATATTACAATAGCCTCCTACCTTTGTTTACCTCCCACGAATCTCACTTATTCATTATTTCTCATGAGAATATTAAATATTCTACCTTCCTTTCATCCAGAGGAGGTTTTAAATTCATCTTTCTTACTGTCACAAAATAATCTATCTAAAATGAAATTCCAACCAGTTACTACTCCCCTGCTTAAAACGCTTCAAATCCTATCTGCCTTCTTCAAGATAAAGTTCAAGGCCTAAAGTAATATACACAAGACTGCCATTACCACTATGGTCAAGGTAGACTTTCTTAGTAGGAATATCAATCTAGCTGTCATTTTCATTCAAGCCACTCCATCCTCTCTCATCATCCCTGTCCTAGACTACAGTCTGAGAATTTCTAATATTGAGATATTACAAAAGTGCCTAATTGGTTATCACTTGCTGATAGTCTCCCGCCTGCCAACTCATTTACCAGATGGCTGCACAATTGCTTTTCTTAAAGTGTTGATATAACTATGTCATTTTTCTGCTCTATACCTTTGTTAACTAATCAGTTTTCAAAATTTATTCACTCATTTAGCCATTTAGTCAACAAATATTGAGCATCCAGCATATATTGGTCATTGCACTGAAGTTCTCAGCGACTAGAATACGTATGTATTCTGGCACCAACCTATATTTCCAACTCCAGATCCCTGCCTCTGATTGTTCTCTGCTTATACTTCTCTACTCTAGTTTGATATCACTGATTCCTTCTTTCCTCTCAGGACTTAGCTAAAGCATTCCTTTCTTTTCTTTTTTTTTTTTTTTTTTGGTACCGGGGATTGAACTCAGGGGTACTCACCACTGAGCCACATCCCCAGCTGTATTTTTGTGTTTTATGTAGAGACAGGGTCTCTCTGAGGCTGACTGTTGCTGAGGCTGGCTTTGAACTTGCAATTCTCCTGTCTCAGCCTCCCAAAGTGCTGGGATTACAGGCATGCGCCCCCCACGCCCGGCTTAAAGCATCCCTTTCTTAGAAAGATTTTACATATCTTTTATCTAAATTCTTTTGTTTTTCGCCCAAAGATGCTACAGCATCTTTGTTTCCTTCACAGCATTTTGCATTTTACAAGCACTTGTTTATGTCATTTAAATTTTGTCTCTCAATACTGTAAATTCTGTAAGACCTAAGAACTACATACTTCTGCTCACCACTGGGTACCCTTCTCTACAAAAATACTTGGCACATAGATATTATAAGTGAAAAGAAAGCATGAAATCTGCATAAATGAAATCATATAATTCATGATTCTTTGTATTCTCTATTAATATAAAAGTTTCAAATTTCAAACCACATAGAGGTACTATGCTTCTGTAGTCAGCGTCCTGACCCACCATTTCAGCTATTTACATCCCTCAGTCTTTTTCCCCACCTAGTGCTTCTTCCTCATTCTCCATTCTTTAATTTTTCTCCATCAGAAACACAGTATCTTGGCTGTATGCTATCATATCATTAGTATATATCTGTTCTTCAGTGTTTGTAGGTTGGTACACATGCTCCTATTGAATTATGAGCTCCTTAAAGTTTGGGTTCTATTTCCAGGTTTAGGGTAAACAAAAACTTCTTGGATATTCAGCACTATGCTAAGTGACTGCGTACAAGGTATCTTATTTAATCTTTTAAAGGAAACTTTACAAGGCGGAAAACATCGCCTGTTGGAGGTAAATGAAGCTGAAAGTTGTGAGGGTAACAATTTTCCAGGGTCAAAATAAATTAAAAAAACTAGTAATAAAATTTGTCAGTTAATAAATGCTAGCACTAGGGCTCAAAACAAGTTAGTGTTGATTTTAAGAACAACTGTTGTTATGTTTGCCTCTTGCTCATCTTTGTATTCCAAGCACTAACTCATTATCTTCCATATAATAAACATCAAATTGTCAATAAGTTTGAATATAAACTAGATTGAGTATTCACTTCCTCTGAGGTCTGCTAACTGTGTGCTGGGTAAATTCTTATGCCTCATAGTTTTGTTCATAATTTTTAATATACACACCAAAAAAGATACATTACCACTCCTCATTTTCTTCAGTTTATGGTAAATTTTTCATGTCCCCATCTCCAAAGGAGATTAAGGTATGCTTTGTAAGAAATACTGTGATATCCCACCATGCACATCTTCTCTGTCACCATCGATTTTGTGATCTGAGAAAGGAAGCTACAGATCTAGTTGACTTCTAAGAGCCCATCTATTCTGACATTTTGTGAATCTGTTACTGTGAGCAGGTGGATCATAAGCACATATGTCTAAGAGGGTAGAAACTTACCTAAAACCAACCCAGATTGAAAAGAATGCTAAATATTTATTGTGAACCAGTATCTTTACATGAGAGTACTAATTAAAGTACTTATCATCCAATTTCTGAAGTATTGCATAATTTTAGAGTAAAAAGAAAAAAATAAAAGTATTGATGGTGTAATGGAACACTCCTTTTTTATTGTTTTTACCAATGTACTCCAGTATCACTTATTTATAGTCCAGCTGCTTTTGAGTGAAGTTGGTACCTGTAGAAAGCAGTGATTCGTATGTGTAGAGGATTCAGCAGAGTTTTTGTTGTTGTTGTTATTTATTTTTTTTAACTCCCAATAGTACTTAAACATCCTCATCCCAGAGGAAATAAAGTCCAACAGGATTCCAGCAACAAAAATTGAGTGAGCCCATTGTTTTTACCTTGATAAATTTAGCACAAAATTTTGGAAGGTAGCCAGGGTAAGAACTGCCATAACTAACAAACATTTCCTTTAAATGTAAAAGTGGAAGTGATTGCCGCAATTGTTATTTGTGAGGCTCCAAAGAGATACTGAATATTGTTATGTAATAAATTTGTCCCATGAAATTTTAAGTTCTCTGACATGATCTCATTAAGTCAGAGCTGAATTTTTTGTTCATCAACTAAATAAAAGATTTAGAACTACAATCTGTTGCACTTTAAGGTATGTTTGTTTGATACTAACGACCTCATACAGTTTTAGGTAAGTAGGAGAATAACATCTACATCATAGGGCAATTGCATTTTAGCTCAGACGTAATTCACAAGTTAATGTTTTGAAGTGGCCAGAGGCAGGCTTTTCTCAATTGAACAGAACATTTTAGCTATCTGTGAAGGACACCGTTGGAACTACTCTGGACACCCACAGAACTGCAAAGAGATACTAGTTTAGTGGACTCAAGTACTACCATACTTTCTATCATATTGTTTCCTGGGGAAATTTTACCGTAGATAAAGAAGCTGGGATGACATTTCTCTTTCTTTAAAACAATGGAAATAGAAGTTCATTCTAAATTGTATTTTTATCTTTTATTAAATTGTCTATTAGAATATGTGCCCTCCTGGATCTCCACCTTCAAGAGGAAGCACCAGCACCCAAGAGCTAAGACTGTGAAGGCATAATTACCAACTCAGATTTAACTGTGCTGATATTTCCATTAGGATTGTTAATTGTTCTTATTAATGCTCTGGCTGCAAAGTTCCACTGCTTTTGTGCAATCTTTCCCAATTCTGTTCTTCCCATTAGCTTTCTTATTTTAGTGTCCAATTTTATAGACAGAGAACATGCATTGTGGTAGAAATACCTACATCATCTCCACTTCATGAACAGAATACCTAAATGTGTGAGATATTAAATCCGAGTCACAATGTAATGCACAGTCAGGGTGAAATTAGGACTTACAATTCTTAATTCTTGCATTTTGTTTTAAGAAGTACTTTTTCATCTGTATTTAACAGTGAACATATGTGGTTGGATAACATACACATCTATCAAAATATCACATTACATCTGCAAATATACACAATTATTATTTGTCAATTAAAAATAAAATAAAACAATTATTTAAAAGGAAAAAAATTCAAAACCTTTCAACTGACTTCATTTTCCTTTTTTTACAGATTTGTTTCCCAAAACATTGATATATCACTGTAGAGACACACTAAATTTCATTACTTTTTTGGAATCTCCTTGTTATGAATTTTGAGATATGATTAAAGTTACATAGTTGCACAGCTGAAAAATACCACACAGCTTTCAAACTGCACTTGACAATTTTTTTAAAAGATAAATGTCAACATTCCAAAGACTTTCCTTGAATGGTGGAGGGTAGAGACACACGATTAGCACCTGACAGCGTGCTAAGTTAGTAGTGAATATTATTTTCATGGTAAACAGGGATGTGGAAGGTGGTGGTAGAAGCTACCTCCTGTATCACAGAGTGAGACACGGCCAGGCAATGGGTGCAAACTATACAAAAACCTGCCCTCGGGCCATTTCACTATGTATGTATAGGTTGCTGAATACTTTTGTAAATGTCATTTTTTTTTTTTTTTTTTGGTACTGGAGATTGAACTCAGGGGCACTCGACCACTGAGCCACATCCCCAGCCCTATTTTGTGTTTTATGTAGAGACAGGGTCTCACTGAGTTGCTTAGCGCCTCACTGTTGCTGAGGCTGGCTTTGAACTCGCGATTCTCCTGTCTCAGCCTCCCTAGGTGCTGGGATTACAGGCTTGAGCCACCGTGCCCGGCTGTAAATGTCATTTTTCAACATGAATTAATTATTCATTGATTCAAGAAACATTGCACATTTACTTTTTCTAGGCACTGCTCAGTACTCAGTACTGTGAGGGAGAAATGAAAAACAAGCAATCTCTCCTCTTAATCAAGTCAACACCCAATTACAGTGCAATGCAGTAAAGAGCATGAGAAACAGTGGAGGCAGAGGAGACATTTCTAACTAAGAATGTGGTTAAAAAAAAAAAAAAAGCTTAAAAATGTGAAGATAATGCTTGAGTTTAGAATCCAGGAGAACCTGGGAGCCTTCCAGGTAAATAAAGGGGAGGAGAATGGAATGCAGTGAGGCATGAAACAAAAACCATCAGAGTTTTGAGAAATGCAAGAGAGTATGGCTACAGCATACCTTGCATGTGTGTGGTGTGTGTAGTGTGCGCATATGCGCACGCGCATGTGTGCTTGTGCATCTGGGAGTGTACACATTGAGTGGGCAGTGGGAGTCAAGGGGAAGAAACGGGGCTTGGAGGCTGAAAGTGACGTCAAACAAACAGGCAAAATTCGAGTCATAAAAAGTTGTTTGTCAACAGTTTTAACTTTGCTCTTTGACAATTCATTCATTTCCAGTTGCCTCCATTATCTATTCCCCACAGCATTTTCAAACCTTTGCTGGACATTTGGCTCTGGAAGGGTAGTAGCCATGACTTATGTGAGCCACAGTTGCATCTCTGGGAAAAAACACAGTCCTTGACCTACAGGAGATGTTCAACCCTTACAAATGGCTTAATGAATGAGGAAATTCATCTGTCTTCTCAAGCTTTCAGGTTTATGCCATCTCCTTCCTCCCTGCTGACCTTAACTTCTGTTTAATTGAGGAAATACTCTTGTTCTGGTATTGCATTAGCTTCCTATTGCTTTCATAACAAAATGCCAGAGACTAAGTGTCTTAAACAATAGAAATTTATTGTCTCACAATTCTGGAGACCCAAGTCCAAGATCAAGATGTCAACAGAGTTGATTCCCCTTCAGGGCTGTGAGGAAGAACCTGTTCTTTGGCTCTCGCTTGGCATCTGTTGGTTTTCTGGCAATCTATGGTGATTGTTGGCATAGAGAAGCATTACTCCAATCTCTACCTTCATCTTAGCATGGTGTTCTCTTTGTGTTTGTGTCCACACTTACTCTTGATAATTACAGCAGGCACACTGGATTAGGGCCCATTTTAGCTTCATTACCCCCTTGAAGACAGACATCAGCATATGAATTTTTTTGTGGAGGGGAAGGAGACACAATGTAACCCATAAAAGTGAAAACTTCAAGAACTATTCTCTATCAACATTAGTACATGAGTCTGTGGAGAGTTTATGGTTCCCATTTTAAAAATGAGTAAAGGGTCATATATAATTTGATCAGTTTCTCACAGCAGGTAGTAAAGTGTCTCTAGCCAGACTGGATTCAACTCAAAGCAGCAGTACAGGAAGGAATTACTTATTTTATATGTATATGGCATTTAATGTAAAAAATTATTCATCTATAATTTAAATTATCTGATAGTTATTAAATGCCTATGATATACTAGACATTCTGCTAGGTATTGGGAGTGAAAATTAGTAAAACATAAAAGATAATCTTAAAGGAATTTGCCATTTACATATTCCCAATGCCAATGCTTCAGCATATAAGCTCCCATTAATTATAGTGTTGGATTTTCAGATTGATAATCAAAATCTCAAAAACTATTTGACCTCAAAAACTTTCTCTTAGATTCTTTAATAAAAAAATAAGGGAGAAAATATTTTGAGATAATAATACAATATAATTTGGAAAGTTTTATTTAAAACATGTTTGAATAGTTAAAAAATACTTGACAGTTTAATAACCTGTTCAGATAAAATAATAGAACACTTATAAAAATGAATACACAAATACGCCAAAATGGTTGCCACATCCCAAGTTTACTCATTTGTGTTAAGTCCTAAGATTGCTGAAAAGAGCCATGTTTGTCTTAAAACACATGGTATTTCCAGGTTGCCTGGGCATTCTGGAATGCCTATTGCATGCCAAACTGTTCCATGGGCACTTTTTATTCTATTTGTGTGATGGTGGTTAGTTACCCTTTTGTCATTGTAACAATGACTGACATAATCAAGTTATTAGGGGGATAGGCTCATTTAGGTTTACAGTTTTTGAGTTCCAGTCCATGTTCGATTGGCCCCATTACTTTTGGATCTGTGGTAAGGAAGCAACTCATGGTGGGGAGCATATGGTGGAACAAAACTGCTCATCTCACGAACTCAAGAGAGAAAAAGGAAGAGGACACAGTCCTACAATCCCCTTCAAGGGCATACAGCCAATGACCTAAACACCTTTCCTTAGGCCCCACTTCCTAAAAGTTCCACTGGCACAAGCAATGTCAGTGCAGGTGTTTGACAAGGTCCAAACCTGGAGGGGAGCCCAGTAAGGCCTGTACTCCCGGACAAGCTTCAGGCTACTTCTCCTGAGAACAATAATGATGGTGGGAATAATTACCTGGGGAAATAAACAATTGGCCCATTATGAGAAATGCTGTAAAACAAAACGGGATTACGAATATATAACCAAGTGCACACAATTATGTCCTGACTGGCCCTACAAAAATGAAACTAGCTTACTGAAATAGCTAAGGCAAAGAAGGAGTTCATAAAAATGCTTCATTATTAACTTCCCCACCTAAACCAAAAAGTTTAAGATTATTCAAAAATAGAAATTACCATAAGAGAGTGGTTCCTACAATCCAGGGACCACCATATGTGGCTTACAAAGTTGGAGGACGATTATAGTTCCCCCCTAGAGGAGCTGAAGTAAACAAGATGATTTTTCCACCCCTCACTGACCCTCCTTTACCCTATACCAGAAAATTACCTTGCAGATATTGCCCAAGAGAATATGAATAAAAATTAAACCTACCACTTGATAGACATAGTGGGAGACAAAAAAAATAGAATTCTATACCTTTTCTTCTTTATTTAGCATGATGACCTTTACTTATGCAGACACCTTGCCTCTCACCTTTGTATAACTTTAAGATTGTCTAAGGTCAATAGAGTTATGAGGAAATTGTGTAGGATGCCAATAGGAAAAGTGAAAGAACATGTATGAAAATGATATTCTTTGTAATAGAGTAAACACAGCTAGACATGGAAAACCAATGTTCTGGACTTCCTTGTAGAAAGATGTAAAAAATAAACCTCATGGCCACTTGAGAGAGCGACCTTCTGATGCAGAAATTGAGTTCATCTTGTTTCTCCATTGTGCCAACTCTACACCTCCTTTAAGACCCCTGGACCAGCGGGGGCTGGACCTTGGCATTCCACTACTTCTCGATAGCACTATGGGCTGGAGACCAAGACTTATCACATGGGTCTTCTGGAGGATGTTCCAGATCCAGTGATAGTAGTAAGTAATTAACTTACCCACATGAGTCTCAGCGGCTATCTATAAAATAGAGATGGTAATAATAATACCTTGCTCACCACATCGTGATAAAGATCAAATGGGATGTCATGAGAAAGCACTTGGCACACTGGCTGGCAGGTAGCAGCTCTCTAGTAAATGTTGGCTGAATCTAAATCTGAGTCATATAATTTGCCCTATTATTCTTAGAAAAAGACTGGAGAACTTTTACAATATCTTATGTCCTTTAAGGCAGAAATTTCTCCCATAGTTTTATTAAAACTATGTATTATTAGAGAATATACAAACTTTCTTTTTGCAGAAAGTAAATAAAAAGGAAAACAATAAAGCTCTGAAAGTAAAAATAAATTATAGCTTGAATTATGACATTTAATATAAACTATTCTTAAAAGTACTTGAGAGAATTGTGTATTGCCCAGATATTAAAAAGAGCACAAGTTTTAAATTTTTTTCTGTTATGAATTGTATTGAGTTAATATCAGAGCTATTAAGTGAAACAGTTAATCACATTCTCATTTAATCTCAAATAAGTGTTCAATATCTTGCAAATGAAATAAAGCAATGTATTAATATTGTAGGTAATATAATCAATTTAATCCTATAAATATGAAACAAATATACCAACATATTACACAGTATGTGTTGACAACTCTGTTGTTGTTATATATATATATAGATTAAATTGCACCTTTATTTATTTTAAGTTTATGCTCCATCTGTTTCTGAAGAGACTCTAGGTGGTGTGTAAAATAAACATGGTTTAAATATGCAATAAGACACAGATATAACTCAAATAAATCAATGAATCCCACAAAAAAATCCAAGTAATCTGTATTTCATATCACTTTCTGGGAAAAGTCTGTTCTTTTAAGGGTAAACATAGACCCAACTTCTCATCTATCCTTGTTTCTGTGGAGCTCTTTTATGGAACCTGGAGCTATTGGGTTTGTGACAGACATAGCTAAGCCCATCTGAGATCAAGGTAGAGAGGATTTATACTTAGCTCTCTGTGCTATTGAAATCCTATTGAGACACATTGCTGTGGATCAGTGAATAAGAACATTTTGAGATTATACACCTGGAATAGATCTGTTTGTTAAAATATAGAATCCTATACTTGCCTATAAGCAAATTACAACCTTCACTTTGTAGTAAATGACATTCCAAATTATGATTTTTTTTCATTTTTTGTGAGGGACTAATACTCTTCTAATGCAAAAAGACAGAATCGTGTATTTTTTCATTTATTATCTTGGCCATTTGTTCTGCTTGGTAGATGCTAAGCAATGGAAAACACACCAAGGGGAGAGGAAGAAGAGGACAACACAGTCCCTAGATGTGGAGTTTTACTCCTGGTTGGGAAATGAGGGTGTCAACAGACATTAAATAACCTGGTCAGTGATCTGGGAGGAAAGGAAGGACACTTCACATAGATGGGGCCTCAGGCCCCCAGATGAAGGGATATTGTGAATAACAAAGAGAGGTGAAGTTCATTTTCACCTAAAGGGGCACCTTGGACACATTCCAGTTCATGTAAAAGTTTGAGATATTTTGATGACAGAGATGTAAGTTGGAGTCAGATTTGAAGGGTTCACCCAAGTCATGCTGAAGAGAAGGCCTCTATCCTGAAGCCAATGTGGGACCACTGGAGGATTTCAACATATTCAAAGTTGAGCTTTAGAAATACCCAATTGAACACAGATAGTGTGGAAAAATGTACCGTGGTTGGGAGAGTCAGAGAGAGGAAGTCATAAAACTATGAGGGGGAGATAATACATCCTAAATAAAATAAGAGTCGTAAGAATGGAGATTTATAAGAATGGGTTATTGGGTAGGAGAGACAATTCTAAGATATCCATTAGAAGCACACAAAGAAAACTAAATTATTTTAAATGGATTCCCATATCCTGCTTTCTTGCCATGAACAACATCATGGTCTAAACTCATCAAGTATCATCAAGCAGCAAGTAATTCCTATTTTGTTCTTGGCTATTATCTCACTCCTTTGGTCTTTTGCCAAACTCATCACTATGGTTCTGAAAAAGAAAATATGGAGACATCAAAAACCTTCAGCACTTATCTCTTTCTGAATTTCCATAAGGCACTGAGAAATGTGATGTCATGTAAAACTACAAGGATTACTATAATCCATATTTTTGCCTAAGAAATTCAAACTACTTTTAATCAAAAATAGAAAAGACACAAAGAAGTATAGAGTGTTAAGAAAGATAATGACCTTGCAGTTAACTTTAAACAACAGTTAATGCTTTTATTTTTTTCAACTCTTAAGCATGTTATCAGAAATTAAGCGGATAATAAAACAAAATGGACAAAATGAGGATGATCATGAAAGGCAGATGGTTACATATGGGGGTTGACTATACTCTCTACTTTTGGGTGTGTTTGAAGTGTTTCATAGTTTATAAGGATTTTAAAAAATGTTATAGGAATTATATTTGATGAGTGTCTGTAACTGGAAAAGCATGTTTTAAAAATTTTATTAAATTATTTGTTCTATTTAGCTTCTAGATTTGTGGGTCTATGGAATTTATAAAATAAACTTGTGTTATATTACTGTAATGTCTTGAAAACACTCCCAAGAATTTCTTCTTGTAGAAAGTAATATATAGTAAGTACATAATCAAACTCTATTTAATTATAAAAAAACTTTATTATTTTCCATCTGAGTAACTTGCTTGAACAGAAAATAATTTTTTGTGCGTGTATCAAATAGTCATTAGCCTACCAAAGATACCATTTTGCATGTATGTATTTCTTTAAGTTCCAACTTGTTTCAAATTATTTGATGTGGTCCATGACATATACTAATCTCTTAACCTAGAAGAAAGAATATTTTTCCCAAAACAAATTAATCAAACCTGAGAGAATAGTTTTCACAAATGACTTAAAAATATAATGACATTTCATGTTTTGTTTACTAAAGGAATTTTTGAAATGGTGATTTTTTTATTACTGCCTAAGTTAAAATGTTTCTAGAAAATTTCAAAATGAAATTCGCTTTCAGACTGAGAAGAAGTTGGTGTGAATGAACTTTTCTCCTCTGTCAGAAAACACTTTTTTTTTAAAAAAGATTAAATTGGTCTTAGGAATTGTAGATTCAGCACTAGTTAATGTGTATGACTACTCTAAAACAGGTTTTGCTACTGATAAATTTTGACGCACGTTAGAAGAGAGAGAGAAATGATAAGCCAAGGCCCTTTCTGAGGCCCAGAAGATTCAAATAGCTTAAGTTCTCTTTTTTTCAAATTTTATCATCAGGAGTAAAAGCAAAGTAGTATTAAGACATTGTGCAACTACACTTGGAGTATTCTAGCCCAGATCACCAAAGGATCAGGTTTAAGTAAATTGTTTGAAATTCAGAAAGTATATTCTTATGGAAATAATTTTTCACCTAGTGGTTTGAACCTCAGAAAAGTCCACAAACCTCTTTAACATTTAGTCTGTTTGCTGTATGTATTGATAATGTAAGAGGAATACATGCCTCTAACTCATTGATTCCCTCTTGCCTTAAGAATAAAGCTCAAGCCCCTGCTCTGTCCTTCAATGTCTGTGGCTCTATGCCTTCTGCCTCCTCTCAGAATTCATCTCACACCACTACCTCCTCTCTCTCCAGTCCAGTCACACTGATCCTCTTTCAGATGTCTGAGTAAGTAGGATTTGTTCCCATCATGGAGCATTTGCACTATTTTTCAGAATACAATTCTCTCTGATTTTAGCAAAACTAATTCTTTATTGTCCATCAGAAATTCAGGAAAACACCCCTAGGCACACCTGCCTAGTAGACTCAACTCACTTATCAGACCTACCCTGATACCCTAAATTAGCCACCTACTCATTCAATTGAATTCATTATCGTGCATAGCTCAAAAAAAATCTACCTCCTGATATTTTCTTATTAATTTCTTTGTAAATTGTACTTGTTCCCTGGCTAGTATGTAAATCTACATATTCTTCATCATTGCTTCCTAGGGCCCAACAGTGACTGACAATATTAAGTCCTGGATGCAGAAATGAAATGATTACATAATACCTGCACAGGACACGTTTATATAGTAAAGACTCCAATAGTTACTGGCAGAATATTCATTTAGATTTAAACCTTAGGGATCCAGGACCATACTTTATCCTGTTTCACCCCAGATGGTTTCAGGGCACCAGATTTGTCTTCCAGCACTGGCATATAGGTACCAGTATTAGAGGTCAGGCACTGAATCTAGGAGGTGGGATGATGTGAGGAATAAGAATGATAATGGCGCTTAATGAGTGCAAGTGATAGGTAGCTCTCCTGGTAGGCGGGGTTTCCTCTCCCCATCTTGCCCCCAGCTCTTCACCCTTTTTATCCTTTCCATTGTCACTCAACAAAACCATGCCAGGAAACAAGCCTAGCCAGTGGCATTAACTGGCCAGCATTAGACAATTTTTACCCTTCTTCCTTCCGTCCTTTTTCCTTTTCCTTTCTTTCTTCTCTCCTGCTCCAAATTTTTTCACCCTTCACTCCCTTCTCTTGCAACTTCCTGTTGGTGCTGGGGGTGGTAGACTTTGCAATGAGAACTGTACCTGGCATGCAGTGAGCACTGAAGGCATGCCTACTGGCTGACTCAGCGACTGAGTGAAAGAAGAATGAATGAATGAACAGATTCCCTTCTGCAGTCAGTGGAATTCTAGGAACAGGTTACTCTAGATTATGACAGCATATTCCAAAGAGGACAGAGTCTAAAGCTTTGCTTAAGTCAAAGCAGATTACTTTTGACTTCTAGGAACTAACAGACCTGCCACTTGGCTACTGACAAGAATTTGTTTGGTTATGATGTGCTTTATTTGTGAGGTGCGAAGGATTTTTTTAAGAGACTAACTTTTAAGAGAATTAAAATGAAAAGTTTCATGCAAAAACATTTTGGATTAGGTAGAGAGGAGTGAAAAGAGGGGGGAGTGTATGTAGGAAGGCTAGTAGAATGAATTAATATTATTATCCTATGTACATATATGACTACAGGACTGTTGTGATTCTATATCATGTACAACTAGAAGAGAGAGAAGTTATACTCCATTTATGTAGATGTGTCAAGATGCATTCTGCTGGGCTGAGGTTGTGGCTCAGTGGTAGAGCGCTTGCCTCGCACTGGGTTCAATCCTCAGCACCGCATATAAACAAATGAATAAATAAAGGCCAATCAACAACTAAAATATTTAAAAAAAGATGCATTCTGTATAACTAATTTGAACAACAACAAAAATACTCTGAATTCTATTGTTTTAAAAGAAGAACTTCTCACACTAAATAGGTACTGTTACTGGTTTTTCTAACCAGTCACTAAGATATACAATTCAGTGATAAAGTTTAGGGGCACTGTTGCATCAGAACTGATTTATCCCTATGGACTCATGAGATTGGACTTAGTAATTTGTTTGGATGTATTCTTTAATTTCTCTATTGCTGTTTTTCTGTGAAGATGAGGAGCTGCTTCCTTAGCAGGGCTTCTTGTCTCCAGGGCTCTGACAGGATGTATTGCCTAACTCTGGGCCAGAAAGAAGGCCCCAGCTCACCCTTACCACGCTTTTTCTTTGCTCTTGGATTCTCACATGGTGACGTCACTGCATAGCAGCTGCCTTCTGCACAGCTGTTTAGATGGTGGGAATCCTCAACCTGCCCATTTTTTCCAAATAACACACAGCCTGGAAGACACTTGCAAAGTCCCCTTGAAGAACTGTCAGAAAACCCTGTGGAAGAGTCTCTTACTTTTATCAAGAATTAAGCAAGCTGAGTGCGGTGGCACACTCTTATAATCCCAGCACTTAGGGAGGCTGAGACAGGAGAATCGTGAGTTCAAAGCCACTCTCAGCAATGGCAAGGTGCTAAGCAACTCAGTGAGACCCTGTGTCTACATAAAACACAAAATAGGGCTGGGGATGCGGCTTAGTGGTCGAGTACCCCTGAGTTCAATCCTTGATACCAAAAAAAAAAAAAGAAGAAGAATTAAGCAAATTTCAATGTTCAGGTCTTTCATAAAATCTCAAATGGGAAGTTGGAACTTAAATGATTTTTAGGCCTCTATCCATGACAATTATTTTAACTTTTTTGGTGTATATTTGGGTTTCACATTATGCACCACCCACTCTCTTGCTATGAATAAAGCAGAACAAAAGAATTTTAAAAAGTTTAGAAATTGAAGTGGTCATTGTCGCTGTCTGTCCATTCTGCTTCTGTGCTGTGTAGCAGCTGGTGGTCTGGGTGGGATACACTTCTCTTCCTGTCCAGTGGGGAGCTATGATTGGTCTAAGCCAGTCAGGAAAGTCCCACTCCCCTGGGTATGTGACACAATTCAAACTAATGAGATTAGTGACTGGGGATTTAAGGTGGGGATTTGCTTGCTCTTCAGATAAAGCTATTTGGAGAAGTGACCACTCCCTGGATGTTGTGGTACACAAATGCTATGTCAGGGATGTCGGATCTGGTTTGC
Source organism: Geosciurus inauris (assembly GCA_004024805.1). Lineage (NCBI taxonomy): Eukaryota > Metazoa > Chordata > Mammalia > Rodentia > Sciuridae > Geosciurus > Geosciurus inauris. The sequence continues at coordinate 107,315 of PVHX01003809.1, forward strand.
CTCCATGTAGTAGGTTCCATCTGAGGACACAGCAGAATGAGCACAGGAAATTGGCATGGAAACACTGAGGTCATTGTCACCTGCAGACCCCAGTTATATGAGCCGATAGCCTCCTGTTACTGTTCAAGTCAGTTCAGTGAGAGGTGTCAGTGACCCACAACAGAAAACACCCTGTCAGACGGTCGCCTTAACTGATTAAAATACTTCTTTCAATGTTCTTTTGTTAAGAACACTGACCAGAAAGACTCGCTCAAATGATTTACATAAAGAAAAATTTTGATTTTTAACATTTGATTTGAACTCCATCTTGAGTGGGATATCAGCATGATCATTATCTAAAATTTGAAAGTTTGACACAGAATTCTGCACATTAGAAAAAATATTTTTAATTGAGTTCCTCTTGCATGTATATCTCAGGTTTCTTATTAACATAAAGATATAGTGTGATTCTCAAGTCATCGAGGCAACCACATATAAAGTCAAAACATTTTAACAATTATTGAAAACGTGAGAAGATCAATAGTTATAATACTAACTTACTGTTCTCATTGTCCTTTTTCCAAAGCTTTTTCTGTTTTGCCCTTACAGACTTAAATAGCAATATTTTCTGGAAATAACTATGAAAAAAATCAATGTTCATTAATTGGGAGAGTCTATTCATAGAACAGTGGATAATAGCTTATGTGGTAAAACACACACACATGCACACATTTCACAAGTAAATAGTCAAAAAGTACAAAACTTCTACCCTTCTTTTGTAGGAAATAAAAGTTAGCTGGGACAACAAATCTTAAGCCTATGATTTTGCTGATGTGCAGTCAATAATTGAAATCATTTGAAGGTTTAATTGTTTCCTACTCTGATGCATTTGTTTGCATCAATGCTTTTAGGGTGAAAAGAAAAAGCTGACTGAAGTAGTTTTACAGAAATTGCTTAATAATTAATTCACCTTCTCAAAGGTGACCAGAACCTTCAGTGAGGTAAACTCTAAGGATCATAAAGTGGAATTACGCATGTTTATTTTGTGTAATCTTAACTAATATCTTGGCTGATCTCTTCAATTTGCTGTGGATTATGATTAGTAGTCATAACAGGCAAATGTCTTACATTCAAATTCTGCTAATACTGTCATTTCATCTAATGAAAAAATTATTTTAAAAAGTATAATGGATTCACTTTTACTGGTCTAGACATGCTGGAGCATTATTTATCTGAGAAAAATATTTTTGAGGATTAATTAATGTCTATAAAGATGTTGAAAAAACTATAGGTGCTTTGCTATACTGTAGCTTTATTTATAAATGTGATTCGGTTGTAGTTGATCTGCACGCTTCATGTATCAAGCTCTTCAATCTGACAATATTTAATATAGCTTAAATATATTTCAAAAAGCTATTATATGTTATGGTAAAAGAAAGCAACTCTAATCCCAGCAATTTGGGAGGCTGAGGCAGGCAGATTGCAAGTTCAAAGCCAGCCTCAGTAACTTAGTGAGGCCCTAAACAAGACCCTGTCTGAAAATAAAAAATAAAAAAGAACTGGGAATATGTCTCAGTGGTTGAGCACTCCTGGTTCAATCCCCAGTACCACCCCCATCCTCCCCCCAACACACACACGAAAAGAAAAGAAAACAAAATACCACTGTCAGGTTGTTCTTATGAGCCTTTATATTTTGTTCTAGATGCTTATTGGTGATTTAAAAAATAGAATAAAAATTATATTTTAAAAATCAGAATAAAATATGAATTAGGTTGTTTTTATTTTGGAGGTTTCAGTACACATATAATACCTAGAATAGTTCTGGCAATATAATAAGCACTTAATAAATTATTAACACATAAATGAATTAGAATGACATTGAATATATTGCATTTACTTTCTTGATACATTTTGTCTATTTTCACCAAGGAATTCAGTAGGCTTAAAAGTACATACTGTGAAAAGTAACTAAAATAAATGAGAGTAGTGCAAAGGGAAAGGGTGAGTGGGAAAATACCAAAGCTATGGTAAAGTCAGCATGCATAATGCATATATATGGATGCTAGAGGTTGGCCTCAACTGTCTCTGCAGTTCCTAGTGGCCAAAGAAAAGAAGAAAATAGGATAAATTACATAGTATTCAGTATCTTGGATATAAAGCAGCAGCACTTATTTTTAACATAAGAATCTCAGATTTTTTTTTTTTTTTATCAAGATCCCTGGGTACAATTTCTGATGGGTCTTCATCTATGCAATGGGCCTTGTCAGCATTGCTGTTTTGTATGGAGATTTCTTGGAGCACTTTGCAATGCCATCTGGCAAAGCAGGACTAAAGCATATTTAAGCAAAAATAGTTGATAAAGTTCTGAAGCAATTCAATTTAAGAATGAAGTTTTCTGATAAGGCACATATAACTATGATGATAATGGGGAACTCACTTTGGGATCAGACAGATTAATATAAATATTAGCCTACTTATTGGCTGTGTAACCTCAGGCTAATGATTTCAGTTTTCTGTGCTTCATCTGCAAAATGAAGATAATTTACAGCTTCAAATGGCATTGTTAGGAACACATAATTAAGTAAATGTCTTAGCATAGAAACATGGAATAAGCACTCCAAAGATGGTGGTTTTTATTTTTCTTGCCCATTTTGGTCCACAGAAAACATTTGGAATAACTGGAAAATTGACTATCTGTCCTTTGGGCATCTCTTCTGACAAGGCTTTTGTTGAGGAGTTACATAATAGGCTGTTGAAATTGTTGTTTCTGCCAAGAACTTAAAGTGCTGATCTGTATCTGATTACTGAGCAAGATGCAGAGGGTAGGGGTAAAGCTTTCTTACTTAGACATATGCCTAAAAGGAATGGCTGTTCTATAATAGCAGAAAGGTGAGCAGCAGGTATCTCTACAGGCAGGACAAAGTCCTACCCAGGAAACAATTCTCTTCCTGCTCCTAATTCTAGATCAATAGTGACTGAGTTTCCAAAGTTCTGGGTCATAAATCATAACCTCGGACACTTTGGCCTAGAAATTTTTCAAAGCTGAATTCACACCATTTATATATATGGCCACTGAAATAATTTCTAAAAAGATAGCCATAGAATATATGAAGTTAAAAAATATAACTCAATGACAAATCCTATCTAATGAATTTATTGCAAATATTATGCCCTGGTAACCTAAAATTATATGAATATCTGACACTAGCATTCTGTTAATTTTAAATAGCTATACATAATTTTGAAAGGATCAAAGTGAAACAATTTTTAAAATTAAGATACTTTAGACAAAGAAAGCAAAAAACTACAGTTGCTTTGCTGTCTCAAAGAATAAAAAAAGAGAAAGAAAAAAGAAAGTATTGATTGGTTAGCTTAGTCACTAGAAGGAAGCTCTTACAGGTAATATCTCTGTCTCCTGCCTTCCCACTGGTTTTCTTTTTTGTGGTCCCTTTTCCTGGTTTCTGTAATGGAAGAAAGATGATCCTTTAGAACATAAACTCCAGGAGAACCACATTTTCATTGTCTTTTCTATTTTGTGACTTTTATATCTACAACAGGTAGAACAATTTCTACCATATTGTAGGTACTAATGAGCCTTTGAATGAACTAGATCCTTAGGAGGGTCAGCTTTACCATTTGATAACTCTGTGCATAAGGGGCAAGAATTTAATGTCTCAGAGTCTGTTTCCTGTGATCATTTCAGGAAAGAGCTGCCCAGTGCTTAGAGTAACTCTAATCATTAATTTATATCTATGAAGGAAATGTTTTGATGATAATAAACTATCAAATGTGCATTATTCTACCATATCAAGCGTTTTTAACATTTGCAGGGCCACACATTGCTTTGACAGTCAATAAGCCTCCGGATCTATTCAGACAATAATATCTTAATGCATAAAACAAAATGTATAGGATTATAAGAGAAATAATTGAAAATAGTGAAATACAGTTATCAAAACATTAAAAAACAAATTGTACTTTAGTAGTACATATGTGCTTTTGTTAACACATTAGTTAAAAAACAAAACATTAAAAATATAGGCAAGTTAATTTAATTAATTAATTTATTTATTCATTTATTTATTTTTGTGCTGCTAGGGATCAGACCCTCACACTTATCAGGCAAGTGCTCTACCACTGCGCTATACCCCCAACACTAATTCTGTTTTCCAAAACATTAGTAAGAAGGCTGATGTAGCATCTGAGCTAAAACAGGAATACTAAACGGAAGAGTAGTCTTTGACTCACTTCCTTCCATATACTGATTAGTACAGAATTGTAGATGGAGAACACTGGAAAGAAATGTAGGTGCTAAGGTTACTGTGTATTACATATGACTTCATTGTTAGGTGACTGATCAGCATGAGATCCAGAACTGCACAGTGGATGGCTGGCTTACATCATAAGAGCATTTGTGGGCACAAAGACAGAAATCATGTGAGGCCTGGTGACAGTATATTAATGAGTGTGATTCCAAAGGAGTGATGAATGTGATAGATACTGGCAATAACAACAAAGTGATATGAAGATACCTATGATTTCTACTGATGGTGAAGTTATAGATTCTGCTAATACTTGGTGAAGGTCACTTTCACAACAGAAGGCAATACTGAATTTCAGTTTAAAGTAAGTGACACAGAGATTGAAGCTTTGTTTTTTCATCTCTGTGCTAAGCCATAAGCTCCTTAAGACTACAAAGCTCTAATAAGCCTTCTTATTCTTAGAAATATCATATCGTATGTCTTCTTTGTAGTCTAGGCAAAAATAAGTTTTTACTTAATAAATAATCTTTCCATTTGTCTTGCTTCTTTTTCTAATCCATTTGACGAGTTTGCTGGCAGCAAAGGTGAAGAAACTTGTCAAGACAAAAAATTGTATCTTGGCATGGTGGCACATTACTATAATTCCAGCAGCTCTAGAGATTGTGGCAGGAGGTTTGCAAGTTCGAGGGCAGCCTCAGCAACTTAGGGAGACTTTGACTCAAAATAAAAAAATAAAAAGGCCTGGGGATGTAGCTCATGATACTGTGCCCCTGGGTTAATCCCAGGACTGCAAATAAATAAATACATACATACATAAATATATAAATAAATAAATAATTAAAAGGGACTACAACAAACAATCAAATCAATTACAAAGTCCCAGGGAGAAAGACTTCTACCATTTTCCATTCCTAGGGCTTCCTACTGGGCGCCGGTGCTATGGAAGAACAGTGGAGATGGATTCATCGTTGTGTAATTCATTGACACTAATGTGAGATGGAGAGACAAAAGGTCTTGTGGACCAGTAGTGTTCTTTTAGACATAAAGAGTCCAATGGTCCCCCCACTAAAAAAAATACAAAAAAACCTTCAAGGCCCCACCATTCCAACCCACCCAGGTGAGTTGTCACACTCATGGACAGATCACGTCTTTCCTCATGATCTCATCATTTACCCTGTGCACATTTCTTCCTATAACTTCTCAAGTAAAGTTTATTTTATTTTCTTGTGGCCTTATTATTATAACATCATTAATATCAGGAAAGACTCAGTAACCAGAGCAACTAGGAGAGGTGCCAGGGCTTTGAATTTAGTTGGAACCTCTCTCTATTGGGAGTCATTCCAACTGTTGCTTGGCCTGCTTTACTTTGGTTGATCACAAGAATATAAACATCCTGCAAGCTCTTTATATTTCTCTAGCTTGTCTCAACACTATGCTGAAAAAATGTTCTTCAGAATTCACTGACAACACATTTTTAATCTACTATGTTGCCTTTAGTATAATAAATTTTCCTTTTGATCAGACTATCCACAATTTCCTCCCTGGTCAGTGTTTTTATAAATTTTTATCCCTGTAAAAAGTTAAATTCTGGGCTCCCCCACATCCTTCTGTACTGTGTCTCCTTTTGCAGATCTCTTGGATGAGACTGAGACTCAGACCAATAGTTCCCAGTTCACACATGAGTGCATTACAAAAGTTTGTCTTGCAAACTTTTATTTGAAATCAAAATGTACATTCTAATAGAAATTATAGAAGTCACAGTTGGTTTTCCAAAATAACAAAACTTTATTTGATCTTTAATATAGTTGTGGTAGTGTTCATTTACAATGAAATATATAACAAAGCAATATTATTGCAATACTAGTAACTAAATAAAAGAACAATTAATGACATTGAATAAGAAGTCATGATATATGCATTTTAAATTTGGTTTAATTTAAGGACCATAGGAGAGTAGCATTTGTGGAGATCACAAGGTCACCTTTAATTATTATAAATGATTTCATGTAAAATAGATTCATTCTCTAATTTTGCACATAAATATATTCAAGCCCCACTGTATGTCACTCAGGCCTCCTGGTTCCTTGGAGATTGGAATGGTTCAGGGAAAAAGAAGTCTTCTTCATAATTTCTGATATTATTTTTCCTTATTTCTATTTCTTTGTATTCTTTTATTTTGTTTTTTTTTGTATCAAGGATTGAACTCAGGGGTACTCGACCACTGAGCCACATCCCCAGCCCTACTTTGTGTTTTATGTAGAGACAGGGTCTCACGGAGTTGCTTAGCGCCTCGCCCTTGCTGAGGCTGGCTTTGAACTCACGATTCTCCTGTCTCAGTCTCCCTAAGTGCTGGGATTACAGGCTTGTGCCACTGCACCCGGTTTATTTCTTTGTATTCTTAATCTGCTAAGATCAGTCCTATTCTGGTTTCCATGAAAAAGTACAATTATAAAGATCTTCTTAGCAAGCATCTCAAAGTGTCTGTAACTTTACTGAAGATCAGCACTTGGGAGGAATCAAATCACACACTCACCTCACAGGCTAACTCACCACATTGCTCCCTTTGCAGAACCTTCTTTCTCTGGACATATGGTTCTCCAGGAAATGCCCTCCCAGTGTCTCTTTCTGTCCTGCCACAGCATCTCTCAAGTAGCAGCACTGCCAGAACCCTACCTTTCAGTTTATCTCCTGACATCCAGTTCCTTCCAGGTGACTGGTTCCATGCCCCACGTCCCATCTTTCTCAGATCCCATCACTTCTACCTTGCCTCTTTTGCCTTGAGGGAGTAAGAAGAGCCTCTTGCTTGTACAGACTCTAAGGCACTGCACTGTCCGTGTGGATTCCATATCCTGCCCATACTTTATGAAGAGTCGAGTCTCTTTATTAAACTGTCATCAAATTACCCAAATGGCGCACGTTTCTGTTTCTGGCCTGGTAGAAATGAGATTAGACTTACCAAATTGTCTTGGGTACAATCCAGAAATAGAGCAAATCACACTAAGCTAATATGAAAGGATTTCTCTAGGGCAGGAACATATCTAACAGATTCCCTCAGGCTGTTGAGTCTGATCTCAGTTTAACTGTTTGGCAATAAAAAAGAATGAAGTACTAAATACTGAAGGAGTGAAGTGCAACATAAATGAACCTTGAAAACATGATATTAAGTGAATGAAGTCAGTCACAAAAGCCCACATAGTATATGATTTCATTTATACAAAATGTCCAGAATAGGCAAATGCACATAGAAGGAAAGATTAGTGTTTTGTGAAGAGCTTGACAGAGGAAAGAATGGAGAGTAATTGCTAATGGCCACAGAGTTACTTCTTGGAGTGGTGAAAATGTTCTCAATGAGATAGTTGTGATGGTTACACCATTATTTGTACTAAAAATCACTGAGTTGCACACTTTTTAAGTGTGAATTTTACGATGTGTAAATTACAGTCACTCCTCCATCTTTACAGGTTCTACATCCATGGACTCAAGCAAACATGAAACAAAAATGTTTGAAAAAAATTGCATCTATACTGAATATGCACAGACTGATTTTCTTGTCATGCTCCCTAAACAATACAGCATAGCATCTGTTTACATAGCACCCATAGTATATTAGGTACTATAAGTAATCTTGAGATGATTTAAAGTATATAGAGGGTGTGTGTAGATTATGTACAAATACTATGCCATTGGGCATAAGGGTCTTGAACATCTGTGGATTTTTCAGGCGTTCCTGAAGCCAATATCCTAATGATATCAAAGGATGACTGTGTATCTAAGAAGAACTGCTATTTAAAAAAATATAAGTCTTAGAAGAGTTAGAGAATCTGTTAGTACATTTCTTTCATACTATAGCAGGACAATTTTCAGTTTTATTAAATAATATTCTAAAATGGAGCCAAGATGAATATGTCAAATGAGCTTGAAGATAATAGTGGCTAAAACAAAGTCCAGGAGAATTTAGGTAAGAACAGAACCAAAAATGAAAGCTCTTCCTTCCTAAACAGTGACAAATCCCAGGGCAGGATTCTGGATTGAGCTAATTATAGTCACTGTCACTTTGTCTTTGATCAAGATGAAAATATACACTGTTTTGCTTAGCATTTTATTGGTCCTATAGAGAATTACTTCTTAGGTTGTTTCAGATGAATCAAAAAATGGAATAACGTTTTATTTTTTAAAGAGTTTATTAAAAGAAGCTCAATCATTCAAAATACATTACTGCTTTTAATATCAGTTTATAAATAAAATGTAGAATACCTTTCAAGAAGTATGAATAAAATGTCATCCCAACAAATACTTGTCCGTAACATTCCCCTCATGTCTTTTTTTTTCCTGGTACTGAGAAATGAAACCAGTGACACTCTGTCACTGAACCACATCCCCAGCCCTTTTTATTTTTATTTTTATTTATTTATTTTTGAGACAGATTCTTGTTACGTTGCCCAGGCTGGTCTTGAACTTGTGATTCTCCTGCTTCAGCCTCCATAGGGGCTGAGATTATAGGCCTGTACCAATGCCCCCAGCTGACATTTTCCTTTTAAGAAGAAATTGGTGTTCATTCAATTCCTGATATTATGGAGAACTTAGTGTATGAATAAAAAATCTTAATATATCCATGGGGAAAATGATTAGATTAAGGTGAAACCTCACATTTTTTTTAGTGTGTTTTAAGTTACATAGCATATCTTCTTGTGATTTGCCAACTTAATATCTCAGATTCTGTGTTTCTTTGAATAATAGAAACATTTTATGTTTTGGGTTGATTTTAGAATCTTTACAATATTTGAGTAAGTAATAGTACAGATGTCTTAACAATAATACCATTAACTTTAGGCATTGGATGCTAGATTTCAATTACAAACTTTTAATTTAAAACACACTTTAGGGGCTGGGATTGTGGCTTGGTGGTAGAACGCTTGCCCAGCACGTGTGAAGTACTGGGTTCCCCAGCACCACATAAAAAAACCAAAATAAACAACAAACAACTAATAAATGAAATAAAGGTATTGTGTCCATCTACAACTAAAAATATTTTTAAAAAATAATAAAAAAAAATAAAACATACTTTATTCCCAAGGAACAGCAGGTGGCCACCTCCACAATTTCTGAAGGCTAGAACTTCCTATGTGATCGTGACCCTTTTCTTTTCACCACATTGTTGGCATGTTTGGTTGGAAACAGTCTCTTAGCCATTTTGGAGTGCTTACCGACTTTTTCTCCTGGAAAAGCTGGAGCAGTGCCTGGATCCTTGGTGTGATCTAGCATTGTTTACTTTTGATCACATTCCAAGGAGAAACAGTCACTTAGCCAAACTTACATCAGCACTTCCTATGGTAGCTATTGGAAACTAAGAGCAAGTGAAAATGTTGCTATCTATTGCATTTGTTGGGCTTTTGTAGCTTGTAATAAACAAATAGATGTATTTTGACTCTTCTTTTCCACATTTTCCCCCATGTTTAAAAATATTTTGACCAAATAATAAAGTGTTGGCATTGGATCATTCTTAGGAACTCACTAAGTAAAAGACATAATATCATGCCTTATTAGTTTCTAGGCTTGCTGGAGCAAAGCACCCCATGAGTGACTTAGAATGACAGAAATTTGTTTTCTCACAGTATTTTAGGCTGGAAGTCAGAAATCAAGGTGTTGACATTACCATGTTCCATCTGAAACCTGAAGAGAGACTCTTTCTTTGCCTCTCCCTTGGTCCTGGAGGTGTGACAGTTTGCCAGTATTGATGAAGTGCCTGGGCTTGCAGATGTTTCATCCCAATCTTGTCTTCATGTAGTTTTTTCCCTGGGTCTCCCCTGCATTTTTGCTCTATGTGTGTCTGACTTGCTCCTTTTTATAATGACATCTGTGATACTGGATTAGGGCCACCCTAATTACCTCATTTTAACTTATTTATCTCTGTGGATATTCTGTTTTCAAACACTGTGACATTCTGAGTGCTGGGTGTCAGGAATTCAACCCACAACATATGCTATCTACACATATTTCTGCATAATCACAAAATACAAGTTACTATGTTCAGATTTATCAAATATAACCCTTGGTTGACAGCTTTAAACTGTTGTATACTATGGAAGCATGCTGTAGGGCATCAACAGGAAGAGTATGAGTGGTGGCAAATCTCCCTGGTACATGCTGTGTGTCCATCCGGTAATGACACTGGTGATGGTCTATCTGTCAATTATCATTCCAGATCTCCCAATTGCTCTCTTGTCAGCCAGTTATCTTCAAGCCACTTTTTTTTGGGTGGGGGGAAGTTGAGCAGAACCTTCATTAAATGATCTGTGGTTTGAGACCAGGTGAGACTATTAGAATTGAGGAAGTGGTTGGAACTTTAATATGTTTACCTCTGCATACATATCAAGTATGAAGGAGACTGTGTGGTCCAAACTGGGTGGAGGTCTGTGCAGAAAGCTCAGACCACCAGGATATACTCTGCTTCTTCCCTATTTGCTGCACTAATGCCTGGGTAGTAAATATGGGCTGTACTTTGAATTGTGTTATAAAACTTTATACCTCTTTAATACCTGGGAATTAAGGTAGAAGCATATTTCCTTGCATAAAATATTACTGTATAATATTTTTGCATGGAGAAACAGGACCACAGGATTTGAACCTAAGGAAAATTTCATCTTTACTTTTTCTTTTGGAGGGAACCTAAAGCAGCATTAAGTATTCTCTTTTTGAATTGAAAATTTAGAGCATTTATTGTCTGTGGCAATCATTTGAAAATTATGTAAGTCACTGACTTGTGGTTTTCCTATTATATATCCAAGTTTTATTTCCAAATTCTGATACATGGACCTTTGGAAGATAGGGGTTGACACTTATACTGTGTTTCATCTACTTGAGATGCACTCCCTGGCCCTCATATTTTAATATCTTTGAGGACAGACTGTCTTATAATACATGGGTTATTGCTGTCACCATTGTGACAGAGTTGCCTTTGCCTGCACCTGGGTGAACTTATTTGCAGCTCTTGCTGACATGATCACATCAGTCGAGCTATGGGATAATCCATATGACGAATTTACCTGCCACTTAAAATGTTCATAGAAAGAACACATGATAATTCAGCAATAAAAAATGGTATTTGTACATAGAAATGCACAGAAGTAGAGAAATGTGTCATAAATTTAATAGTAGTAAAGCAGATATTAGTGATTAGATGGATGACCACAATTCCATACTTTCTTTCAAAGCAATAACTAAGTGCTATGTGTTACCTAAGAAAAAAAGGGAACCCTATATGATTGAAGCCTTGTTAAATTTTGTATTAAAATGTGGAAAAAAAGACTGCTTATCATATGCCAAGCAAGATGACTGAAGAAAGGAAAAATCACCAGTTACCTCTGAATAGATGAAAGTAGCTTCAAGGCAATGAGAATTGGAATGACCAAATCCCATGTGATTACATGTGATACTCAGAATATCACTGTGCCATCAATTTGTTGGAAATATTTTTCCTTTCTCAGTTGACATGGCATACCTTATAACCGATGGCATCATTGATTCAATACAATATAGTATTTCTTTACTATCTCCAAAAGTCCTGGTCCTTAACCTCTTGGGAACAGTAAATATTTATCATTTAATTGCTTGAGTTTAACTAATTAAAATAAAATCATTGTGGCTGGCAAGATTGCAAGTTACCTTCATATGGGAGAGAATGAGATAGTATTTTTTCTTGATCTGTTTAGTTGCAGGTGTCTTGAAAGCAAGGAAGGAAATCGAATAGAAAGGCTGGCTGTTGTGGGAAAAGACTGAGGCACAGGAATGGAATAGGTTTGGCAATAGTTAGTCACCACTCTCCCAACACATGCTAGGAGCTGTTGTCACTCCTGGGACACTCAGTGACAGTGTGGGGAAACTTTGTCATGATTGTTCCTTTTTCTACTCAGATTCCACTTAAAAGCTCTGCTTTTAGACTACTCATGTCATAAATGCATGCACTGGTTCAGTTCAATAGGTAATTTTATACCATTCACAAGATAGCAATTTCTTTTTCTTTTTTTTCTTTTTGGTACCGGGGATTGAACTTGTGGCTACTCGACCACTGAGCCACATCCTCAACCTTATTTTTTATTTAGTTAGAGACAGGTCTCACTGAGTTGCTTAGTGCCTTGCCATTGCTGAGACTGGCTTTGAACTCGGATTCTCCTGTCTCAGCCTCCCAAAGTGCTGGGATTACTGGCATGCACCACAGTGCCTGGTGCAGTTTCTTAATGTGTTTGTTGGATCATGGTTAATATTTCTTGACAATCCCTAATTTTACTTACCTCTGCACCTCTCTCTTACTTTGTTTTGTATCTAGTGAGAGTTCCTCTCCTCAGCTGTACATTCTGAGGTTTCATATTGTTATTCTCATTGCTATGGTTTGAATATGGTTTGTCCTCCAAGGGTTCATATGCCGGAAGCTTGGTCTTCAGTGTGGCCAGCTTAAAAGATAGAGGAACTATTAAGAGGTGAAGCCTAGTGGAAGGTCATTTGGTCTTTGGGGAGACTGCCGTTGGAAGAGATTAAGGTAGTTCTCACGGAACCCTGAGTTAGTTCTCGATAGAATTGTTCTGAAATGACTGCTTTGTGGGTTCCCATTTCACCATGTGATCTCTTCCCCTAGTGTATGCTCCCTCCATAATACCATCCACCATGGTGTGATGCAGTCAGGGTCCCTCCCTAGACTGAGCACCATGCTTTTTGGACTTCTAGATTCCTCTTTTCTTTAAAATTTACTCAGCCTTATTTATTTTATAGCAACAGAAAACTGACTAAGACATCTGTCTTTTCATTAAACATATCTCCGTGGCTAGTAATAACCCCAGTTTCACAGGTGGCTATAAAAGTACTTTCCGCTTTGTTTGCTTTTAATAAAATACCTTCATGTGTCTTCTTGTAGGACTCTTAAAAAAAAAAAGAAACCACACATGTGCTTTATTCTTTATAGTACTCTTCTATAAATAGTAAGCATTTATATTTGCACAAAAGGGGAATACAATTGATATTTATTTCACATCTAATATGTATCAGATATCTATATTATATGTTCTAGGGTCTTAAATATTTCATCTTATTTAATCCTGAAACAATTATATAAATTACATATAGGTATCCACCCTTTGGTATTATAAATTATGAAGTGCAAAATGTTTACATAGGTGTAGTGTGATAGTTTTGCTCCCAACTCTATTTCTTTCTCTAAACTGGTGCTAAATTATTTTAAAGTATAAATTAAGTAGCAAATATCTTAGATGAATGTAAAGATGACTCATCTTAGATTTAAGGTGAGTCTTTCATCTTAGATTTAAGATAAGTATAGTAATAGAACAACTACAGTAAAAATATATAATCACTGAGTGCTTCTTTGGTGCTAGACAAGGTTCCATGTATTTTTAAGTATTTAATAAATCAGACAAAACAAACACAGAAAGCATTATCTTCCTAAATTTTACAGTCGGCTTTTCACTGCTATTATAAAAAAACCTTAAAAGAACAATCAGAGGAGGAAAAGTTTATTTTAGGGGTCACAGCTTCAGAAATCTTAGTGTAAACATGGCGAACTCCATAACTGTGGGCTTGAGGTGAGGCAGAAAATCATTGCAGAAGAATGTGGGGGAGGAAAATGACTCAGGACATCCCACCAGGAAGCAGAGAAAGAGAGACCTCTACTCAACAAGAACAAAATATACACCCCAAAACCACATGGCCAATGACCCACCTCCTCTAGCCACACCCTACCTGCCTACAGTTCCCAGTCAATCCCTATCAGGGGATTAATGCGCTGATTAGGTTAAGGCTCTCACAACCCAATCATTTCACCTCTAAATCTTCTTGCATTCTTTCACACAGGAGCTTTTGGGGGATACTTTGTATCTAAACCATAACATTAAACAAGAAAACTGGGTACAAATGTTAAGTGACTGGTCTCTGCTTACCAAGTTTGCACTTGGAATCAGGATACAGAACCTTCACGGGTAAGCCCTCCAGAGGCCCAGCTTCATATCTTGAGAACCTAAGGTCCAGAGAAGCCTTTGGGGAAGAGTTGCAAAGGATGCCAAAGAAGAGCACCTAAACTGAAATGATGGGTCACATGACACTGCAGGCTAGCGGTCCTTATTTTCAGGCTTTAGGAAGTTGTTAGGTCTTTATACACCTCAGAATTTCTGACAGGTAAATGGGGGGCGAAGGAGGCAGACTCTCATTCTATACTTTTCTGTTCTGCCCTCTGATGACACAATGACCTCAGTGGCTATTCCTAGAACACAGGGAAGCCCTCACTTCCTACCTTCCCAGCCTCATCTGCTGCTCCCTACCTCACTCATTCCATGCCAAATGTACAGAGCTACATGCAGCCCTCCCTCCTCCCCAACACATGCCCTCACACCCCCACATGTCCTCACATACTCAACATACACACTTAGTTGTGAATTTCTTCTTCAAAGTCTCAGCTCATGATGTCCCCATTGTTTAGAAAGTCCCACTAGTCCCTATCTACTATCTTCACCCATTCCTCACACTCATCCCATCAAAATAAACTAAGGGTACTCTCCCCAGGAAGCTCTCCCCACCCTCTCCACCATGTAACCCTTTCCTAGTACCTTCTTGTCTCCTCACCCTAGGGCTAGGATAGGTGAACCTTCTCCATGGTCCCACATTGCATATGCCTCTATCAGGCCACTGATGTAAATCTCCCTTTGATCAGCTCCGTAGGGGAAGAAAACAGATAATTAATGAGCCCTAGAGCTTAACAGAGTGTTTGACACACTGCTACCCTTAAAAGCATGTCTTAAAGGAATGAATGAACCAAAGAAAATGGAACAAAGCTGGAAAATGGCCTCAATCACTAAGCTGCCTCGTCTCTACCTAGATTTCTTAAAGTTGGTCAGAAGTGCTGTCCTATCTTTCGAGGAGATTTTTTCCCCCTGGTCTTGTTCAGCCAAGAGACTTAAGGGAAGGATTTTAAATGAGGAGAGACAAAAAGCATGGAGCAGGTGTCAGCAGCAGCAGCTGTGGTGAGAGAAGCTACCAGGTATAGGATGCAAATGTTCCCCCTTCCTCTTGGCAGCAACCGGAGCCAGCTGAGAAGAGCACCCAACCTGAAATGATGGATCACATGCCACTGCAGGCTACCATGAGGGCCACCCAACAGCTGCATATGTCTTGTGGGGAAAAATACATTTCCAAGTATATTAAAAATGATCAAACAAGATGAAAAAAATACGTAATGATGTTTGAAGCTATAAAGTAGAATGTGCTGAACTGTGGGAAGGAAGCTCATATAACCTTCAAGCCAGCATCCTTTCCACCACTTGGCAAAGTACTAAAGACATTTTTTGTTTTCTAAGGACTTGTACAAGTAGATTGACGTTTGGCTAAATCCCTGGCCTGTGCTACCAATTTTCACTGCCTGCTCACTCTGGGGGCTGTGAAGTGCTTCTATCAAAAAAGACTATGAAAAAGTAAGGCTACCAAAATGTTATGATAAATTGATAATACATTTTTTTAAAAAACTCGATTGAATATATTTTTCACTGTGGAAGACAGAAATGCCCCCCTTACTAGTAGGTGAGGGGGAAATAGCTCTGGACAGTCAGAAGTCTGGATATGAACCTGAGTCCAGCATCTTACAGGCCATGGATCTTGAATGAGTTGCTCAACTGTTTTGCATGTTGGTTTCCTACCCAACAAAAATGGTAAAATAATGTCTACCTCATAGGATTACCATGAAAAGTAAATTATTATAGTGGGAAAATAAGCTTATGTCAGAGACAGAGTAGCTGCTCTGCAAGGTTAGCATTTTCATTATTTAGTGGAAAAGAGTAATTTGGCTGCTTTGTTTAAAGTGTTTGCCAAAAAGTGTGTTCTTTGAATCAACAATTTAAACTACAGTTTTAATTAATGAAATGAAATATTAAGTTCCAATATATTTCTGATAAGTTACTTTAAAAATATTTAATATTTAGTAACCTCCAGAAGGGGCTAATCATGTTTGGCAGGGAATTCTGGAAGACAGAAGAGCAATCCTACAAGTTAAACCCAGGATGGAGTCAGGGACAGGATGACCTCTCAGTTGTGGCCTGATTTCTGCTGGTGTTCTTTAAAGACTTGTGTCAGGAAGGGGATATAGTATAGCTAACTGGAGTGGAATTCTGTTAAATGAGAGACTTTCAGATTGAAAAGAAAAAAATCAACATAATATCATACCAATCACAAACTCCATGGTCCCACATCAGTTCTGAGAAATCAGATTCTCTTGGGGTAAAATGAGGAAATATGTTATTTTTAAAAAAACCCAAAGTTATTATTATGGCCAGATACATTGAGGTGCTACTGTTAGAGATAATGCTTTAAAAATCATAGTTTTTAAAATTCCATTTATCATAATTCTAAATCACAAATTATAGCAGAGGATAGTACTTGTCCAATATGTAAAGCTCTACTTATTACCAAATTGCAAAGTTATTCATCTATTGTGTAAGATTTCATTCTTGTCTTTTAATCATTAACGTGATCTTCTTTTGAATCTTAATAGATCATTTTTAATAATGAAACTCCTTATATTTCTGTAATGTCAGAGTATTGTCTTCATTAAAGAAAAAAATCTGTGAATTCCTCATTAGTGTGTTTCCTATGTGTCACATATTGTTTTAATCTATTTTTGACATTTACTCTGTACAGCAATAGTATGATGCAGGAACTGTCACTGAAGAAAAGGATACCGAGAGGTTAGAAATTTGCCTATGGCTACAAAGCAAGTAAATATCCACCCCAAGATTTGAATTCAGGTAGTCTGGTTCTTACAGTTCCTCACTTTTATTGTCATTAGAAGGAAAATTATTCATTTAAACACCGTTTTTCATTCATGCATTATATGCCAGGCAATGCCCTGAACACTGAGAATACAACTATAACTAAGAAATATTCATTCTTTCAAGTTGCTTGAGAGAGGTGATTAAAGACACAGCCACAATGACATTTTAAAAGTTCAAGGATAGGGTAGGCCTGAGGACCCATGGGTACACATAGGAAGGAAGGCATTTAACCAGATCAGGATTAATTGCACCATGGTTTTGCATAGGCCTTGGAGCCGGCCCACCTGCATTTTAATCCCATATATACAGTGTGACAATTTAGGACACAACATGTTTCAGCTTCCTTCTCTAAGATAAGATTAATATGGGTGTCCAAGTCATAAAATTGTTATGAGAATTAAAGGTGACTGCAATGTAAATTATGAGGCTCACAATGAGTGCTCAATAGGCATTGACATACAGTAACTACTGAATGTCACCTATAGACCAGAAGATCAGTGAGCCACATGAACAGAAGGGCTCAGCCAGGTCTGTGCCATCTGATGAAGACTTGTTATGAATACCCTTTTGAAATGCTAAGGGCCTCCCTCACTAGGAGCACACATATAACTCAAACCCAGGAAAAATGTTAAATTATTAGTCTGTCAGTAGAGCTATCATATACTCATCTGGGAACTGTTGACTAGTTGATTGACAAAGTGAAATGAGAATGAAAAATAATTGGTTCTTATATGGATTTTTCTTTTATTTATTTCACTAGTCTTAATATTTTTCATATATATGCATATATATGTGTGTGTGTGTATATATATATATATATATGGAAAGAGAGAGAGAGAGAGAGAGACCTTTGCTATTTATTGATTTAGAGAAAAAGAACATAATATATTTTGTGGTCCTAAAAGTATCAAGACTGGCCTTGAAGGTGCTTTGGGAATCTCCTTTTCCCTCCTAACTGTCTCTCCCTCCATGTATATGTACTTCCATAATTATATTTAGATGAATATTTAAATCTTAAACTCACTGAAAAAAAATTTCCTAGATTTTGAATATCCCCTAGAAAAGCCCCTGATTGGCATTTGTCTTTATTTTTGTTACATGTCATTTCTTTGGGATTGTTAAAACCCAGTTTCTACTAGGGTGGTATCCTATGATTGAGCCAGGGCTGTTCTACTCACCTGGACTGTCATGGGAGAAAAGGAAATGAAATGACAGTATCAACTTTTCTGTGACAATATCTTGACATGATGTGATTCTTATCAATGCCTGGTAATGTAGCAATCTTTGTCCATGGACTAGAAGTAGGGAGAGCACTTTTCCGATGGATTTATATCAGCTGGGCTCATAGGTTGGTACAACAAAACCTGAGATGTAAGGAATGAGTGATATTCACAGATAAAATGTGGCTGTCAAGTAGCTAAAGTTCCCTATGAACTCCGTCATCTTAACCCAGGCAAGAAGAACCCAGACAAAATGAAGCCAAGGGATTTTATATCGTTGATGTCTTATTTCCCTTTTTGCCTTCTTATGTCTCTAAAGTTCAATTAAAATGGACATCTTCCTGTCAACCCTGTTTAAATTAGCAGCTGACAACTACTTTTACTGACCACATTGATGGTAAAGAGTTGGGAAGGCAGATTTGATACCTACTGAGAGCACCTGCATCTAATGGAGGATAAGTCTACTCAAGACTCCTGAAAATTTATTCTGTAAAAATTGCTGCTTCAGAGGTGATGGAGTTGATATTCTTCAACAGGGAACCTTATTCAATCTATTCAAATTCCTATTGACCTTTCCTTAGCTGGTTCATAAGACTACTTGTGGCAATTATTTTATATATAAATATAGAACTTTCTGAGAAAAATTGGCTCATGAGATTATCTCAAGGATAAACATACTGAAAATAAAGCATAGACTTATTCAATATGTAAATGTGAATTATTTGTTCAACAAAAATTTGTTGTGCAAAAGAAACATACAGAGCAGACAAAAATCTCTGTCCTCAAGTAGCTCATTCTAGTAATACAATGAATGGTTGGGAGGGGTGATTCCTTATATAAAAGAATCTTTTGAATTTTTACTTCCAGCTATGTTTTCTAGAGGAACAGATATGTATACTAATAAGCATGTGCAAATTATCACTGCAGCATAATTTCTCAAGTAAAAAATGGAAATAATCTACATATTCAAGAATATAGTAGCTATGACTTTTTGCAAACAAAATGGGTAACATTATTTTCCTATAACTTAAGATAAAGATTATATCAAGCTCCCATTTGTTCTGATGATAGAAAACTTAATCTAGTAATTCAAGATATCAATTCAGGATTTTTCTTTCTTGTCCCTGGGATGTCATGTAAATTCCCATGTGCTAAGGGAAACTCAGGCTTGAGGTAGAGGTGGTTAATGCATCCTGGTGTCTTCTCACAATGGTGTCTACTGAGGAGTATGATGCCATTCTCAGGGCATGGACTCTGAATATATTAGCTTCTCAGAGCCAGAACCACCCATCCAAGGGTGGTTCTGGAATTCTGTCTCATAGAAACTATGAAAGAGAATAAAATAATTCTTTTTGTTTTTAGCCTTGAGAGTTTTGTGGGGATTTGTTAAGTGGTAATAGATATTGGAAACCCTCTCCATTAATTGTGCTGTTTTCTTCCTAGAGATCCATGGGTCGTCTGACCCCTACCAGTCTCAGTCTAGCAGTGTTGTTTAGTGCGCTGGTGATATTGTCTGAGTTTATAAATATTATTTTTTGCTTCACATTCAGAATAGTCACTTTTCTCATAAAGTGTGATATATACAACTAATTAATCCTGGGTTGTTTAGAATATTTATAACGGTCATAAAACAAGTCACACTGTGTAGTCTTTAACTAAAGTAACATATGTTTAATAAGTGGCTATGTGTAAGGAACAGAAATGGGGCATATTTTAGAATAGAAATGGTCCTTATGCCTGTGAAATTTGCAGCTTAGTGGAAGAGAGTAATTACTTATGATCACATAAATAAACATATAATTACAAATTTATTAAGTTCTTTAGAGCAGTGTATTTCAATAGCAAGCAGGGTGGCTTTGTTTCCCAGAGGCTGTCTGGCAATGTCTGGACACATTTTTGGTTGTTACAAATGACTCGGGGAACAGGGCAGAGGGTGGAGCTGAATAATGGCATCTAATGTGTAGAGGCCAGGGATGCCCTTAAGTGTCCTATAATGTATAAACTTTAATGTCCATTCCTCAACAAAGGATCACCCAGGCTGAAATGTCAATAGCATCAGGATTGAGAAATTGGTCTAAAAGAAAAATGTATAATATTTAAGAAACATAAAGGGATTGGGAATTAGATAAGGCCAAGTATTACCCAGCATGGAAGTTCATATTAAAGAGAGGTAAATTACACATTAAAGACAAAGGACACACTTATCCTATTTCTTTGATTGCCAACATATGCAAAAGAGGAGACTTCGAATAGGGAAAACCTCTGCATTCCTTTCTCTAATGAGGAAATCAGAAAATGAGGAGCTATTGAGTGAGGGCCTACTTAAGGAAGGAAAGCAGAGGTGAAACTAGACACCATGTCAGTAATGCTATGAGTACTGTAGAATTAAGACTGATTAGCAGAAACTCAACTTTGCTCCTGATTTTTTTGTTCTGTTATACCTAATTTTTTCTTGATGCAAAACAAAATAAACCTTTATAAACCAAAAGAGGCTATGTGATTTTCTTTGAGAGAATCATAGCCCCTCAGCCCATCCTGGAGAGGAGCAACACAACAAGGAGGTGCAGCTCTAAAACTGCAATTAAAGTTGGCCCATTTCAGAGGTATCTGGCAAAAGAAAGGCCTGGAAAATGAACTAGAACTAACAATGTAAAGATCAACCTATGAGCCTGATGGAATTATAAGGTCTGCCTATCAGCTTTGTGTCTTTGTAAGCTAGTCTGGTGAGATTGCAGCAGTTAATGATTAATGGGTTCACCAAGTCCCTTAAGAAAAATGTGTTTGGTACCTTTCTGGAATTTTCCGTCTGCACAAGAGGAGATATACAGAGGATAACAGCTGGAAGAACACTTCTAATAGGAGAATAAGGTATAAATCTATTCAAAAACTACAAGGTCTTCTTCAGTCCAGGAAAGTGTGACATGAAACAACAAATTGTTTAGTGCTATATTTGTCCCTACATAGTCAAAATTAAGACCAGTAGGATTTTGTGATTCTTCCCTCATTTCTGTCTGGCTGTTCCATCCCCAGTCTATCTTTGGGGAAAGGAAAATATATCTTTCCCCCTTCAGCTCCTCTTTATATGCAAACACATTGTTTGTTAGACCCTTTTTGCCTTAAAACCTGTACTCTTTGGCTTCTAAACCAGACATAAACATCTCTGGCAAAGGTAAAAGAAGCTAACTTAGTGTATAGCTAAATTGTTAAGATGTTTTCATTGAAATAGAAAGTTTTCTGTATATGTGAGTTATGTTGTGACTTTTTTTATAAAAAGCACCTTGGGCCACATTCAAATTAAAAATGCATCAAAGTATTTTCATTTTAATTTTACTTTAAAAAATGTATAGTGTAGGATCGCTTGTATACAAAAAAATTGTATGAATTACAGAATATCTGGGAAATTCTGAATAACACAAGAAAAAAAATTCTTGAATCCCAACATTAAGGAGTAACTATTGCTAATAGATTAAATTATGTCCTATCCCTATCTTTAATCTACGAATATATTAACAAACATTTTAAAGTGAAATAAATAGATATAAAGAGTTTATGTCTCAAAAATATGTGAGATTTCAGTTTTGAAAGTTATAGATTGTCCTGTATCTCTCTTAATACCCTAATACATAATTAAGCAAAGATGCTTGAGAATTGACAAAGAATAAAGAGTGATGAAAATGTCAGCTACACAATTTCAAAGTTTCTAACAAATGAATTCAATCATTTTCTGCATTATTAATTTTGGGCCCAGAGTTTTAAATATTTAACATTTCTATAAATTGATACAATAGAAATAAAGGATTTTCACCCCTTTTCTGGACAGAATCATTTATTGATCAGTTCTAGTTTTGCAACTGAATGCCTAGCACTTAGTTACAACAAATGAGTCATGAAATAGGACCACCTACAGATAATTGAATTATCTTTGTTTTCTGCAGCAAAAACCAGCAAAAATCTATAGCTCATTTCTTATACTTGAAACTTGTAATGAGTCTAAAAATCTTAGTGAAGAGCATTCTACTCCTAAATTATTTCATTTCCTGACAATGGGTGTCTTAGATGGCTCTGGTGTCCACAGACTTCAACTCAAATAATAGTGGAAGGGAGGTCCATATATAAGCTGCTTGTCCTTGCTTTCTGTCCAGCAGCTCTGCAGATCCCGAGTTTTAGCAGGATCTTGCTCAATTCACATGGACAGTTTAGAACATTGGGCGAGTAAAAATCCCCAAGGACAACTCTCAACCCATGGAGCCTGAATCTGATGAAAATTCCCCATGCATTTCATTCTTCAAGTGGCAACTCTAGGTGATAGTCACTACTCTCAGGAGGCAGAATTGAGCCCTCATGGTCATAGCATTGACAATTCACACACTTACTTCTGTCGACTGTTCTTTCTTTCCTGCCTCATATTCCTCCCCAGTCCTACTTCCTGGAATCACCTCCCACATAAACACTTGCACACAAGTTTTTAGGAGAAAACTAAGATAACAGATAAGCTGCACTAATGATGTATATGCAAGTAATATTCTAATGAAATTGAACCATGTTGTTCTGTGTATGAAACCAGAAGTATGTTTTCAGGAGGGCTATAAGATGCATACCCTCTTAGGCAAAAATAAACTTAAATTTTAATATATGAATCAAATTTATGAATACTTCATTCAAACTTTTAATAATTTCAGTTTTAACACCACCAATTCCTGCCGTGTGACTCTAGTGAGGGTTTTCAACATCATGGAGACTTAATTTGAAAATCTCTGTGATGATATGTACCTCAGAGAGTGGGAAGAACCTGTAAGTTAAGGGATCATGAAAAACCTTATAAGTCAGGATCAGAAGGCTGGATTATGTTCTGAAGGCAGTGAAGACTGATAGAGGGTTAAAGGTGAAGAATGATTGATGATTCACATTTTAGGAAAATAGTTAGCAGCAGAGTAGATGATGCATATCATGAAGACAAGTACGGGAAACCTGGTAGGGGACCTACATAAAGTAAGTGAGAGATGATGGTGACCCAAATCAGAAGAATTGGGTTATGGATGGTGAAAAGTGACAGATTTGGCCCAAAAACCTGGTGACCACGTTGATGATGGGAACAAGAACAGAAAAACCAGAGATGGCATTGGCATTTCCGTCTTGGGCCACTGCCAGTATGCACAGATCCACTGTTTGGATGTGGAGCCATTCACTGAGGTGAGAACAGAAGGAGAACAAGCAGTTTGGAGGTTTGGAGGCCTGAATTCTGTGCATGTTGAGTTTGAATGGTCTGTGACACTGTGTAGTGGAGAGATAGAATTGGTAGATGGCAGAACCAGCATGGTTTCTTGTAGCAAGTAATAGATACAGTGAAACCTGAAGAGTGAGGAGGGTTATGCAAATGAAGATGGGAGCATGTGTGGAATTTTCTACGATAGGATTTTGCAGAGGTACCTTCACTTCCACGTTCATTACAACAGTGTTCACAAAAGCCAAGATATGGACACAACCTAAGTGTCCATCAATAGGTGAATGGATAAAGAAAATATAGTATATATGTATGCATATGAAATATTTTTCAGCTTTTATAAAGGAGAAAATCCTGTTGTTTGTGACAATGTGAATGAAACTAGAGAACATTGCCAAGTAAAATAAGCTGGATAAAGGACAAATACTGAATAATTCTACTTATCTGAGGTCTCTAAAATAGTCAAACTCATAGAAGCAGAGTATAGAATGGTGGTTGCCAGGGGCTGGGAGGAGGGAGAAATGGGGAGTTACTCATCAATGTAGATAAAGTATCAGTCAAGCAGATGAATAAGCTCTCGAGGTCAGCTGTATGATATCATATCTGTAATTAACAACTGAACTATACTCTTAAAAATTTACTAAAAAGGTACATCTTGTGTTAAATTTTGTTGCTACAATAAAAAAGCTTTAAGGGTCTGGTAATGGCAATATGGGAGCACATGAAGTAAATAAGGAAGTAGATCACTAGAATGAGAAAAATGTGAAAACTGGCAGACACCCAGAATCCTAAGAAATGTCCTTCATCTGAAATACTCAAGCGGGAGACTTAAGTTGGTGATGTTCTCTTTATTTTCTCGAATAGTTGAGAACAATTTATTCTCCCTAGATCAAGCCTAGTCGTTTCTACAGTAATGGCTTTAAACACACTCTTTTCTTCCCAAACACTGGCATTATAATTTTTTTCAATGTCTTTTACTTTGTGGCCATATGTACTCTTAAGCTGTCAAACAGAAGGTGCCAAGGCAAAAATGGCATTAAGGGCAACTTCTAGTGGCAAAGACAGTGATGCCCTTCACCTAGAAATTTTATTAGAAATTACATACCAACAAGCATAGAGGTGAGCAACATTGAGAGGCATAATCTTTAAGTTAAAATTAGAGTTGATTATGAAGTGGCTCTCATTTGGGAACCATATCCTTGCAGAAAGACTCAGAGAAAACCAAAAGCTTCTACCATTTTTTTCACAGATATAAAATATTTATAGCACATTCATTTATTTAGATTTCTTTTATTATACTGCCCACATTGTTGAAACTTACTATTGACTTTAAAACATTTTGACCCTTGGTGACTTAATGAATCATGTAATAATAACACTGCAGTTAAGTTGCTGGAACAAATGCAATCAGACACTTGGAGAGTGGGTAAGAGAAATCTTTTAAGTGGAAAAATAAATAATGAAATAAGGATTAGTTGCCTGTGAAAGATTTGCTGATAAGGAAAGTCATCCAACAGTAAGAGGAACTCTTGCTCCTTGTTGGTTTCATTCAGCTAAAAATATTTGGATGCTGAGATGTGGGCTTTGTGAGTGTGAGTGTGTGTGTGTGTGTGTGTGTGTGTGGCATGGGGGAGGGGTACAGGGGACTGAATCCAGGGATGCTTTACCACTGAGCTATATCCCCAGCCCTTTTTATTTTCCAATTTGAGACTGGGTCTCATTAAGTTGCTTAGGACCTCACTAAGTTGCTGAGGCTGGCCTTGAACTTGGGATCCTATTGTCCCAGCCACCCAAATATCTGGGATTACAGGCATGTGCCACCACACCCAGCTTCTGGCATGTGCTTTTTTAAGCTATAGAGCACTAATTAATACACTAAGGCTTGGGAGTCTGGATTTAATTTTGCCATACATAAGCTCTGGGTTTGACTTCTTTGTTGCTATGTTTTTATTTAAAGATACTTGTTTTAACTTGGAATATCTCATATAAATATGTATATGTATATCCATATATACCCACAGGAATATATATACTCATCTATACACATGTATAATTCTATGTTTTCCAGGCAAGTACTTGGAGTGGCTTCAACATATTTCAATAAAACATTTTAATGCTGAGCAACTTTCATACATGTTTGCAAAAGAACTAACTGAGCTAATTACTAGACTATAGCGATCACTTTAAAATTAGCTTAAAACAATTTCAGAAGATCAAACAAAAAATGTAACTCTCCAAAACATTTTTTCATAAAGGTATGATTTCCAATTCATGGGGATTTAGTCAAGACATAAACAAGGTTGGCTTGGTTGATTTAAATATATAGTATGATCCCTTGGAATTTCTTATTTACTTGACCTATCGAGATTTTCAGAAGGGTTCCTTGATTTTGTCAACATTGGCACAGTGTAAAAGGTCATCGGGAATACTGGAGTTTCATTACTGCTTGAGCTTACTATTGTGAAACCCATTTCCAACCAACAGTTTCAGATTGACACATTCCTCACCCCATGTCATTGTATTTCAACATATTCTCAGATAGTTAAAATTATGTGATTGTCCTGAGATATTACTGTAGATCACAGGATCATAGGGGGATTTTGTTGTTTCTGATCTATATATGTGTATGATATATACAAATGCATATATAGGTATATATATATATATTTGGTTTTATTTTGGTGGTCAGAAACTTTCCTATTTAAATAAATTATTTCCACAAGAATGCTCTTTCTTGACTCAACCCTACTCCTCCCTATCTTCCAGGTAGTAAATGATTCTAAAGAGTAAACATCTGGTATATTTTTATCAACTCAGTAATCATTTCAGAAGAATGATATCTGATCTTGCAAGATTTCACAAACTCTTTGATTAGAAAACTGTTGTCATGCATTTACAGCACCTTAGGGTACAGAGAAGGGAAGGCAAATAAGTTTTCTTGTCAGTGTGGGTCTGGGGGATGGATAGAGGGTTCAATAGATACAGGAAGAATGCAACCAAGTAAAAAAGAAAATGGAATGAAATCAGACAATGAGATAGTTTACATTTTAAAATGAAAAATGATTTAAAAAATTGGATTGCATTCATTCAAAAAATATGTATTTTGCATTTTCAGCTCATAATCATTTTTTAAATGCTGAGATACAAAACTGACATAAATCCCTTCCCCATTGGTATGGTTAGGCTGGATTAATGGTATTTATTCAGGTTATACTCTGCCTCTCTTTTTGATATCATTTTATAGGGATATATCATCATATCCTATATGCTTTTTCTCTGCTAGTCAACATTTAAATCAATAAAAGGAAACTTGACCAGGAGAAAAGATCATATTATTGAACTAAAATTCAGGATCAAATTGTTCAGCACATATACTTGTTGCACATCTATTTGGAAGAGATTCCATGGCTTTATCCTGAAATCTTTTTAAGTAAATGGGCTCTTCACAGGTTTCCAGATTTTACAATTTATTATTTATGAGGGTAAGCTTTTTGTCCATTTGCATATCTGGAGAGGTTAGTTATGAGAATTTAAATCCAGCAGGTTGGTTTGCTTGTTGGTTGGATAGCATTTTGAGTTCTAAGTGAGAATATGTACATTAGCTTCTGAGAGTGTAGACCTCAGGAAGGACAGGAAGCCCATGATTCTAAGACAACGTTCAGCTGTTAATATTCCACAAATAAATGATACAGGGTGTACACTTTGGCCCTCCTCTCCTCTGGTCTACCTACCAGATTTCAGACTGAACTGATATAAAATATTTTACATTTCATATAGCCTGGGCCATTAAAAACACATTTTTGGGCTGGGGATATAGTTCAGTTGGTAGAGTGCTTGCCTCACATGCACAAGGCCCTGGGTTCAACCCCCAGCACCACACACACACACACACACACACACACACACACACACAAATACATTGCTAATCCCAGGAACTGAGTAGGTTTACCCTGAGAATAGGCCATCCTACTGGTTTATACAAATACTCCCAGTCTACATAATGGAGTATAAGATTCTATATTTCATATTCTTTGACATCTGGTGGCAAATGCTGCTGGCCAAGGGCTAGCATCTTAGCTTCAAGACTGGCAGATAAAAGGCAAATAATAGCTTTATAAATACAAGACTTGTATTTATAGTAACTTTATAAATACCAAGACGCATTATGGTTGGATAAAGTGTAGTAGGATTGACCAAGATCTCCAAATTCCAAATTTTAAAGTCTTTGTTGTTTTACTTATTCCACTACTTAGCTTATACACACACAAACATACCTCCCATGCACATTGTGTTTTGTTTGTGTACTTTCTATGGATGGAAGAAAAGCAGGTATAAAGGTCCCCTTGGGTTGAAATGTTGTTATAGTATGACTTAGAGCTTTACTTTCACGCGTGTAGAAGAATTACATCAACCTTTGCAGCAATCATGACCTCACTGGAATTATGCAGTGTCTTCTTTCCAGTAATCTATTTTCCTTTCTGCCTCTCTCATCTATGATGATTCTTTTTTTTTTTTTAAATCAGTGGTACTATAGTTTTGCTTAGTAATATCATTTGGTACAATTTCCACCTGATTCATCTGAACCAGATGAAACCTTGCTTGGATGATATATCATGGACGTGCTGATTTCAGCTTTTCTTGAGCCAAATTTAGTGTTGCATTTTCTCACTCTTAATTCATCCATGATACTACATTCAGTCTCTTTCCTCACGAACACATTAATGTAAATCCAATAGTGAAGAATCCAATTACAACCTCAGTTTGCAAGGATGTTGTCAGCTTTTTTTTTTCTTCTTCTTCTCTTTTTAAACAACTGGGCTCACACTCTCCTTCCTGATACTCTCTCATATTCCTGGATTTGCTCTTCTAGTGAGTGAGGATATTGGAGGAGGTGGCTTTGATATTAAGCACCTCTGGAGGCAGGCAAGTTGAAAAAAGAGTAATGAGAGATTTTATGGACAGGAATCCTCAAAAGCCCCAGCCTCAGCTTATGAAGTGGAGGAAAGTGGTTGTAAGCACAAAGAATCCTCATATTTGATGTGGATGGATCTAGGACCTTTACCTTTAGTGAATGGAAACTTGATGCTAAATAACAGATTGATGATTCAGTACGCTAGACACAACATGAAAATAAAAATTATGTTTCACTTTGTGTGGCAAATGTAACACAAACCCCAGAAAGTTTGGCACATAGTTACCATAATAGCAAAAACACCCTGAGTACCAAGTTTCTCAATTAATTATCACATGAAATTAATGATATTGTTACTGTTATTTTCTCCAATTTATCCCTGAGGAAACTGAGAAACAGAATGGTTCAGTAGTTTACCCAAGAGGACACAGGTAGTAAGTGGTGGAGACAGTACTTCAACTGTCATCTGTTTTTAGGTTCATTCTTAACAATAAGAGTAGAGAGTGAGAATCACCTCCTTCCCCTATAAGCAAAAGTATCTGCTCTTCTTCAACACTTGGAAATCAAAAAGTGGTAATGTGACTAATGCTTGAGCCATGCCACAATACAGACACAATGAGTTCCAGAGCTCTGTGTAAGGACTGGCCACTCTGGAAACTATATCAGTGCTAAACTACAGATGACCAAAGTGGAGCAACTGCAAGAAACTTTGGCTTGCCAACAGCAGGATGGTCATTCTGAAAGGGAAAAATAGCCTTGTCTGGAAGGGAACAGAGGCTAATTACACATTAGAGGAACTGAGGTTGGTCAGGAGAACAAAGAGACTGAAAATATAACATGTAGAACAGGGCAAATGTTCTTAGATATGGATAGCTAAATAAGCAAGTCCATTCTATAGGAGGTTAGCAAGGAAAACAGTTTGAAGCAGATTTGTGCAAATTCATTTGTGTTTGGGGGGTTTAAAAAGAAAAAGTTGTTTGCAACTTTTAGTAGAGGAGGTTGTGCCAAAGATCTTTCACACACTGCTGGCCTGGGGCTATTGAAGCTGAACCCACCACCTCTCCTCTATCTCAAGTCTTATTATTGGGATCTACCACACTCAGCACTCAAAACTGAACAAAATTTTCTAAACAAATGAGTGAAATAATAATAATTATATATTAGAAATATTGAAAGTGCTTACCATGGTAAATACTATGAAGTAAAAAACTGAAGGAAAGCAGGGCGCAGTGGCGTACGCCTGTAATCTCAGCGGCTCCAGAGGCTGAGGCAGGAGGATTGTGAGTTCAAAGCAGCATCAGCAAAAGTGAGGTGCTGAGCAATCAGTGAGACCCTGTCTCTAAATAAAATACAAAAAAGGGCTGGGAATCTGGCTCAGTGGTTCAGCATCCCTGGGTTCAATCCCTGGTGCCTCATTGAAAACATTAAAGAAGTCCTAATAAATATCTAAGTTATCATGTTGTTCATGTCTCCTTAAAAATTTTCAGCACTCATAAAACGCATCAGTGTTAGGGTTTCCCTTATATTGTGCTTACTTATATTTAAAGAAAATTCTTATTAACACTAACAATGTTATAACAAAAAAGGAAAAATGTACCAATATTTTTATCACTCAAACACCAACATTTCTTTCTACTTTCTTGCATAC
>PVHX01003810.1:0-136565 GCA_004024805.1 Geosciurus inauris
TATGGCATTTGCAGGCAAATGGATGGAACTGGAAAGCATTATGCTAAGTGAAGTAAGCCAATTCCAAAAAACCAAATGCCGAATGGTCTCTCTGATTAGTGGATGCTGATGAATAAGGGAGGTGGGAATGGGAAACATAAGAGAAATAGAGAAACACTGGACGTGACATGGGGGAGGCGGGGGGCAGGAAAGGGGAATGAGTATAGTAAAGATGGTTGATAAAAAATATATATTAATATATATATATATATATACTGTTCATTGAATGTGCATATAAAGATGTTTAATATGAAGAATTTAATCTGCTTATAATTTTGTGCAAAG
Organism: Geosciurus inauris; assembly: GCA_004024805.1. Taxonomy (NCBI): domain Eukaryota; kingdom Metazoa; phylum Chordata; class Mammalia; order Rodentia; family Sciuridae; genus Geosciurus; species Geosciurus inauris. The sequence continues at coordinate 325 of PVHX01003810.1, forward strand.
TTAGAAAAATTATGATTGTAACAATTTTTTTTCTATTTCCCTCAACAAATATTTTCAGTGAACAGTGTGTACAGCTTCTGAAAATTTGTTTTTTTCTGTTATGTTTGATAACATGTATTAAAATGCAACTTTTGAGAAAAATAAAAAATAAATTAAAAAAAAGATCATGAAAAAAAATTTTTCATATTTATGTTGCTACAAAACAGTTCTAAAGGGTGCTGTGTAAATTCAAAGCTGAATAAAATATTCGTCTTCTAAGATATATAGGCAGAGTAAATAATTGTGAGTGAAATAATGCGATTGTGAGTTTTCACAAACAAAGTATTTCAGTAGTTCCCATCAATATTGGATAAAGCACAACTACCACATTCCTTTTATGGACTATTGAACATCCTCCTCAAGTCTGGTAAGAAGCTCACATTCCGCTTTAGTCAATCAACTTTGTGGTCAACTGAATCCTTGGGTTCTACATAAATACCACTCTTGAGTTGAATATTATGGATTTTATATTTACCCACATAATTCCTTGAGACTTATGTAGAAATTTATCCTGAATATTATCTGTTTCTCTTCATAGATTTACACTACCTAGTGATTTTTGAATCTCTTCTCTATTATTTTATTAACATTTAAAAAGTTTTATCAACCCCAAATTTGACCTCATATTTTCTCAGGTTTTTTTAAAAGCAGAAGCAAAAGACTTGAATAAAATAGATAAGATTCTAGAAAAATGTGATGTCTGTCTGTTTCCTTCCTCATTGACCTTCATTCATGTAATCATTAACTAATTCATTTTCTGTTTACTGATAAATAACTATGCTAGAGAAATTTGGCATTTTAGTAGCTATTGTTAGAAAGAGATGATTAAGACTCAAGGAGATACTGAGTCAGTTGGGGTGGATATATTTAAATCAGTAAAAGAAATAGAGATGCTGTGATTATAGCACGTGCAAAATAAGTAAGGAAACTCAGGTAAATGGGGTCAATTCTAGCTAAAGGTTATAAATATCAGGCATCAGAAGCAAAGAGGCAATTCTTGACCTTAGTACTGAAAGATATATATATATATATATATATACACATATAGGAAGTTAGAGTGATATGAGACGTGTTCTGTAGATGAAGGAGAATTTGCAAACAGAGGAACACAACTGTGTGAAGACAGGAAGAATGAATTCCTATGGAGTTTCCAGGTGATGGACCAGTCTTAGTTGTCTGTGATGTGGTCTCCAAAAGAGTCTGGTGCCATGCAAGATGGGTTGGTATGTGGAATCAAGCTGAAGAGGGTGTGGCAGTCCGGACCAAGTATTTGGATTTTCACTTGTAAGCACCAAGAAAGTGTCAAGGTGTTTTAAGGAAAAGAGTGTCACATAACTGAATCTTGGAGAATAAGCTGTAATTCATCATATTTGAAGGAAAGAGAAAGGTAAGAAACACAGATCCAGTATTCAGTTACCAAAGAGTGAGACTCAAGAGGCTACAACACCTTCCTTGATATGATTCCATAGTACATATTTTCTGTTTTTCTGTTAAGTCCAGGAGCAATTCTGTCAAAAACATCCTAAAATTTAAGTTTGCTATGTCTATGGCATTTTCTCACCCTACTTTCTTCTAATGCCAATCAAAATGTCATGAGAGTCACTTGAAATAGGTTGTCTGTGTGCTTAGGAACACTTGTGCTGATCACATTTTTCCCTATAAACATAAACAGTAGTAATAATCTACAGTGCCTGTGAAGTGCTACTAAACACCAAGAATTTTATGGTTATTATATTTTTTCAAGCTATATAATAATACTATATTAGATCTATAGAATACATGATGTGTTTAGTTAATAAACATTTATTCAGCCCTGAGAAAGAAGAAACTGCAAGTTAATGCTCAAGTAATGTGGAAGGAAAGAAAACAAACACAAGAAAATCAGCAGCATGATTCCATTTTATATAAATGGAAAATTTCATGTAAACTCAGCAAAGATAATCTATGGTGATAAAAATGTTATATGAATTAATTTGGGATGTGTGTAAATTAACTGGACTATGGTTACTTAATTGTGTTTAGTTTCAGATTTATATAGAGTTGCACATTTTTTATATGAAACTTTCGTGATTTTATCACCTACTTCAATAAAATGTTTAAGAAAATTACTCTCAAGAACTGTAGAGAATGGATTATTGAAGAGCAGATGTGAAATATGGAAGACAGCAAGACTTATTAATTATTGGAGGATTATGGATAGAGAAGAATCAAAATTGCTTGATAGGCTTTTGACTTAACAATCCAGGTGAATGGTGGACCTACTGATTGGTTAGCGAATGTTGGGAAAGAGCGGGTTCATGGTACCGGAGAGGGTTTTGAGAGTTTTATTTGGAAGTACTAAGTATGAGATATCTAAGTGAATATGTCAAGAAAGCAGTTAAATATGGATAAGAGATTGGGAACGGGAAATGGAGAATCATCTGCTCAAAAACTGAATCAAGCCACAGGACTCAATATCAACTAAGAAAAGTATTTGGAGAACTCAGAATATCTTTTGTTGTTATTGTTATTTTTCATACTATTTTTTTAGTACAAGTATGTCTTATTTCTTTGGACATGATTGTTCCAAAGAAAAATGTATGCCTCAAATTTAAATGAACATCCTTTATTTATTTACTAAATCTAGCAATCAACCCAAGACACACTCATGGGAGCACTGACATGTTGGGTTCAGCAGACTGAGGAATAAGAGGAATCAAAGCAGACTGTGGAAGACCCATCACTAAACTAGGTGAAAACCAGCAATGTGACATTTCTAAAGCCAAGAGAATAAACAATCAAAACATAGACTTAAATCTCAAAGCATCATAAATTATGAGGGCATGAGACTAGGGCCAAATTGCTTCTTTAAATAGTTCATTAAAGCAAGTAGAGGTACCGATTGCAGGATTTACCCCATTTTCCTCTTCACGCCATCTTGTCTATTCTAGATTGGACAAAAAACCTTAGTTACATTTGATAGGAAGGAAATAGGGAATATTTTCATTAGCACTAAACATAAAACTCCAGTCTTCTGTTCTATTAATATAAGCAATAACAGAATCAGGCAATGCACAGAAGTCAAGAAGTTCTAGTTCAACCCACAGGCAGGTACTCTCCCAAGTGCTGTATTTCAAGAAAGCAGTTTCTAAAGTTCTTTTGAAAAGAACTGCTCTGAAGTGTCTTTCTATTAACAAACAAACAACAACAACAATAAAAAAACCAGATGATAGTGTGTGTGAATGTGTATTTGTGTGCGTCTGTGTGAATGGAGTAAGACTGTTCCTGCAAAGACCTTAAAATTTGTGAGCTATTAGCTGGGTGCAGTGGCGCATACCTGTAGTCCCAGCATTTTTGGGGGCTGAGAGGAGAATCGCGACTTCAAAGCCAGCCTCAGCAAGAGCAAGGTGCTAAGCAACTCAGGGAGACACTGTCTGTCTCTACATAAAACACAGCATAGGGGTGGGGATGTGGCTCAGTGGTCGAGTACCCCTGAGTTCAATCCCCAGTACAAAAAAAAAAAAAAAAAAAAGAATTTGAGAGCTATTTTTATTCATATAGCAAATAAAAACATCTTCTTATGTCAGGGATCTTTGGGTATGTGTTTATTTCAACACCCACAAAGCAGCACTGGCTGAAGATTAGTGTGAGCCTTCATGGAGCTGCCTCTACCTGTACAAAGAGGCTGTCAGGATCTTCTTAGAGGACTCAGCTTTTTCATGTTTGGTCATAATCTGGGGGCAGTGGACAGAGCAGAGACCCTCTCCCTGGCATGCTCATCTCTTAGCTTCACTGGCTACTGCTTCCCCGAGCTCTGACTCTGGGTGTGTCAAGGCCTCACAGTGCAAATTTTAATTGAGTTATACAAGAACTTTATCTCTTGGATTTTTCAATGTAAGTTCTATGGAGATAGATTTTCCAAGGACGTTGAAATAATTTTTACAAATGTATTTCTTGTCTTGCCTTCACATGTGCTACAAATGCATTATAACGCTCAGGAAAATGTTGGGGTAGTTGTTTAAATTAGTGTAGCCCAGGCGTGCTATGAGCTGTGAGGACAAAAGTCATGACATTGAGAGACAGCAAATTCCCATATCCCTGAGATCATTCTTTCGACTGGCTTTACTTGAACTTATTTCCACAGGTGTTTGCTGAGCTCCTCCGATATTCTGGGCCCCACACTGGCTGCAAAAATTTCAGAAGGGAAACAAACAAAGCCTTATCCTTCCAACCCTTGCAGATTTGGGCAGACAGCTCATCACAAGCAAATAATCAAAAGTCAGCACGCTAATTCCTAACCCACAGTTGTGTCGGAAATGCTTTCAGAAAGACTGTGTACTCCCTCCCCTGGAGTCTGGGGTGCTTTCTAGAGATAAGATTTGACCTGGCTTTTAAATGGTAAGCTGGCATTTCCTAGGTACAGAAATTGGAGGAAGCTTTGCACAGAGAAACAATGGTCTCAGGGAGGCACCCAGGTTTTGTGAGCCTTTACTGTGTGAGAGAGAGGCAAGAGGTGAGACCAGAGCGATGTTTTTATCAGGCAACAAAAGAGTTTTGACTACCTGTGCTTTCAACCAACTAGAAAGCATTAACGACATCCTAGCAACTCTCCACCCTTGCTCTTTTTCCCTTTTATTAATTATTCCCAACTAACCAAATACCTGCTTTACTTTTCCAAGTCTTTCTCATTGTCTGCCTACATTCACATAATTAAATTCCCCTTTGGTGAAGGGTATTGTCAATTCTGCGCATTGGTGTATTTCTAGGGCCCAGAATAGAGTCCGCTTCACACTGGTCTTTTTTTTTTTTTTTTTTTTAATATTTATTTATTTATTTTTTTAGTTGTAGGCAGACAAAATATTTTATTTTTATGTGGTGCTGAGGATCGAACCCAGTGCCTCACGCATGCTAGGCGAGCACGCTACCACTGCGCCACTACCCCAGCCCCACACTGGTCTTAATAAACACATATTACGTGTCCAAATGAGCTCATCTAGGCCTTCATTATTAAGCCTTGTGCCAGTTGCTGGGATACACACATGCTACTGAGTTTGCAAATGCCCTCCACTGCCAAGTTTAGCCAATGAGCAGACATAATACAGAAAAATATTGATAAAAGTCTATGGGAGACATAATAGTGATTTCCATAAGAGGCTGTGGGACACACCCAGTGGAGAATTTGAAGTCCTGTCCAATGTGAGATGGGGTGCCAATGGCCATTTCTAGGCAGACCTGCTTTTCAGATCAGTGCCACTGAAGGTATGGCTTTCAGACTAGCACTTGCCACAGGGAGTTAAGTACAGAAATCAAGAAATACAGATACAGACAACCCCAACCTATGATAACTTGACTTGTGATATTTAGTGTTATAGGGGTGTCAAAGGAGAAACCATACTCTCAATTTTGATTTTGGATCTTTCCTAGGCTGGCAATTTGCAGTAAGATTCTTCCCCCAAAATGGGCAGCAGCAGACACATGTCATTTTAGATCCCGAGAAAGTCACCAACACTCGCAATGTGCTGTGCTGCTAGGCTATGATGTGCAGTCGGTTCTGTGCATTAAATGCATTTCCAACCTAATATTCTCAGAATACAATTGGTTTATCAGAATGAAACCATGTCAAACCAAGGAGCATATGTATGGACAGTATACAGCAGTGTGACATCGTTCAGATGGCCAAGTATATGAGCAATGGACCTGCTATGTTGACCAGGGCATTTGCCACTCTCTGTGGGAAGGAGGTTCAAAGGGGAGTAAGAAATCCTTCCAGTGGTCCTTCACCACAGCTCATCTGAAATACACTGTCTTAGAAATGACGATCCGGCAGCCGTCTGACAGTGCCTAATTAGAATCATCTCATGGCTGGCTTTCCTGACAGGGGCCTGAAGTGCACTGTGCTCTATTCTTGATTAAAGACAAATCCATATGCTTCCTGTGCCAGATGTGCTGACATCAGAGCTGACATTCTGCTGGGAAAACAATTCTAATCTGGGACTCTACAGTACCTACACATATGTGCAATGGTGTATATAACATGTAGAAGTGCATATATGTGTACTTATATATGTGCATATATATTTGTACATACATGCACAAATATATATATATACATACATATATATGAATTGGATTGATATTTAATGTAGCTTCTGTTAAAGAAAACATTGCTTATGTGGCCTTTTGATCACTCACAAAGACCTGAAACTCACTAATATTTCAAATTTTCAAATGAATGAACTGAAATGGGGAGTTCTCGTTCCACAGTATGAGGAGCTGTCATTTACTGAACACTTGCTAAGCGGTTGCTGTGTCAGATCCTTCCCACACATTACATCACTTCCATGACCCGACTGAACCCCTGAGCAACTGAAGAGTAATGAGCCTCTGCTCACGCAGGCAGAATTGAATTCAGGAGCAGGAACTCCCACCCAGGAGCCCCTGCCGCTCTCCTCGTGGACAGGTAATATGTGTGACCCTAAGACTGGAATCACATCCTTTGATCCAAGGGTCACACACTGTGTCCCACACTGCAGAATGCTGTTCTCTGGTGGCTCTTATGGATAGCCTGAGCTATACACATTATGAAAAGACTTGCAAATGCCAATGTATGTAATTTACCTAATATTAATTATTTTTGTCCTGATTTTTAAAAATATATTTTTGAAGTATTATAATCATTTTTAAAATAAGTAAATAATCAAGAATTGCACACCCTAACATATTTCTCATATCCAGCCCACTTGGGTTAAATAAATAGAAGGTTGCCAGGACCCTGGAGGAAGTTCCTGTTGTTTTCCAGTTAACTTCCCTCACTCTCAGGGCCACCCACATTCCAACTTCTAGCTCCATAGATCCATTTTGCAGAGTTTTGTAATTCATACATTGAACCATTTTATAGTACAAATCTTACTTATACTGAGGCAACAGAATGTAGCCAATCCTTCTTGAGTGCATCTTTCTACCCTGGAATTTGGAAATAAGGTGCCACCTTATAGAAGAGACAGGAGTAGAGGTCAGTGGCCTCTCTGCTGGAGCCCTGTTGTCAACTGGATCCCCTTCCTTCCCCAGAGGGGAATCTGCAGGGCCCGTGGGGCCAGTAGCACTTCCTTCAGGTTCTGCCGATTCTCAGTGGCTTCCTTGGGAGCCTGTGTGAATCTCTCAGCATACACCTTGAGAGAGTCGGCCATGGATCCCTGACTTTTGCTTCATCAGCCTTAAGAGCCGTAAGACCTTGTATCTTATTAATTATTAATTACTCTTCACACCTGGATTGTATAGACCCACAACTGACCAAGATCAGATGCTCTCATTGCAAAATCTCAATTTTGCCATTCATTAAGTTTATGATCATGCATTTCACCCATTTTCACATGTTTTCTTACATCTTAACTGAGACAGTGAAAGATCACAGGCTCTAAGAAAAATCCTAATTCTAATATCACTACATCAGCAGTGATGAGCACTGTGTGTTAAATGTGGAAGTCCTCACAGCAGAGCAGAACAGAGCAGTGAGGTCGGGGCTTTAGACCATCTGTGTGCATGACCCCCATTTCATCTCTGTGTAGTCGCCACACCTTGAAAAAAGTTTCTTGTGACTGTGGAGGCCCAGTGCTGTGGTTTGAATATTAGTGTCCTCATACTAAGATTCACATGTGCTCATATTAAGATTCATATCAAAACTTAATCCCCAAGGCAATAGTATGAAGAGGTGGGGCCTTTGGGGACTGATCGGATCACAAGGGACCTGTTGTCACCAGTGGGATGATGCCTCATAGTAGAGGCTCAACACTGTATTTCCTCCCTTTTGCCCTTCTGTCCCTCTGCCTTCCAAATCATCTAATTTTATACTAAAAATACTAATTTTATCCTCAATACAATGAGAGGACATTGTATTGGAGACAGAGACAAGACAAGACATTGACACTGTCTCCACCTTGATCTCAACGTCGCTGATCCAGATCTGTAAGAAATAATTTCTATTGTGTGTAAGTTACCCTGTATCTGGTAGTTTCTTACAATAGCACATGTAAAATAGACACCCAGGGGAAAAGTCTGTGAAAGATTCTTAAATACTCCTTTTAGAGATGGTGAATAGGAGATCCAGTGATGAGTATTTGGAAACATTCAAAAGTTATTAATGCTCTCAATTCTTATTCTATTGTAGGAGGCTGGGAATCTGCATGATGTATGTAAGACAGATTATCATTTAAATAGAAAAATAAACAAACACTTGACCTTAAAGGGGTATTCTTTAGTTATCTAAAAACTTGGACTCCTGTGGAAGGTTTTTCCATCTTGAGAGATGAGATATACTATATTTAATCATAATATGTATTGCATCACATTATCTAGAATAGATTTATCATATTGATTAAAGTAATGCATTGACATAAAGTTTTATTATCTTGTGTTAAAAAGGCAAAACTGGAGACCTTGAAGCAGTCTTAGGACTGCCAGTCTGTATTCATCTCTTATAGTCAGAAAGTATGGGCCACTGCACTTCTATACAAAGATAATGGAATTATCAAGATTAGGAAAGTAATTAAACTCTGTCTATAGAGATAGAAAGTACATACTAACTCAAGACTTCCATATTGCATAAATTCCTTTCTTACCTAAAGCCACATTGAACACATTTTCATTTAGAGCAAACAACAAACATACACGATGGATGGTACTATTGAGTGGAAATTCATTTTATTTTATCAAAATGTTACTTTTTGTATTGGTTTAATATTTTGCTGATGTAGTTGTCAACCTAAATAACAATAAAAGATATTTTCTGAAGAATGATGGTATTTATTTGGAAATGAGAGAACACTGCAATGAAAATATGTGTCTATAGTAATTTATAAGAATATTTGAATAGGTGAAGCTATGGGAAGATTTTAAAGACAAAATGAAGAGGATTACATAAGATATTTTGAAACAATAATCTTTGAACCCAAAGATTAATAACAAGGTCGTCCCAGTGTGAACTTGAGAAGACAGTTGCTGGGCAGGTCACCTCACCAGGTCCCTTCTGCATCGGGTTGTGGTGGCTTGCGTGCACAGCTGTGGTTTTGTCAGTCTTTTGTGATGGCTGCTCTCAGGTGATCATACATGACAGGCCTTCCTGCATGATCTCCTGACTTTATTTACTTATATTGTTGTTAGGGTTGACATATTAATTCCATTTTGACTTTGACAACTTTCACCTAGTGGAAGAAGAGAGCGTTTTGATTAAAATGATTCTAGGTTTGTGTACATGAGTATACTTCTCTAAGAATCAGAAAATCATTTTTAAAAGAGGGGAAAAATACCTATTGTGTCAGTTAGAAAAGACTGGTCATGATGTAGTAACAAAAGGCCCCGACATCTCAGTAATAGGTAGCAATTGATGTGTGTTCCTGGCCCAGTTTGTATGCCTATTACAGATTGGCAATCTAGAGAGCACTCTGATCATTTTAGAATGATCAGAATGCCTGGAAAATGCAGAAAAGCACGTGGTCCAGAGTGACTCATGCCACTTCTCCTCTTGGTTCATTGGCTAAAGCTAAAGGAAAAGCAAAAAAATGCAAAAAAAAAAATTCTATTATGAGCCTGGCAGGAAAAGACAAAGAGACAAAGACCCAGAATATTCATGAGCACCCCTGTGCACTTCATTTTCTATTGTACAGATGAGAAAACTATGTAAAAAGATTTTGCAATTTGTAAAGAACCATAAAAATATAGGAAAGTAAGGTCACAACCCATGTATTTACTGAAGTTTGGAAAACAGAGTAGATGTCACTTATTGAGGACTCAAAGTGTTTTATGGGCTGAATAAATGCTCATTAATAGTGGAGTACCTTATACACTTGTGGTCCTGTTCATTAATCCTGAGACAGACAAACTTTCTGTTCCACCTTCTGTGCTTAATAGTGGCTCATGTTCATATTCTCACTCCTCAAATTAATTAGCACAACCACCATGACAAAATTTCCTATCAGTGCTTCCATCATGAGAGCTGCATAATGTTGATCTTAACAGCTGGCATTTTACCATTTGTCTCACTATGTAATTTTTACTTTCTAATTGTATACATTTCCTCACATATGCTAATATGAAGCTCATGGAAAATGAAGACAAATAAAGATCCAAGGTTAAGACTATTGTAGTCATTTCCTAATGATATGAAATGCCAAGTTCAAACACCATGTACATTTACCTTCTTCAGATGATTATTGGAGAAGTATGATCCTACTACACAAATGTGGAAAAATCCAAATAATTTGGAAAAACCCAAATTACTAAATGCATCATGCAAAATTATGTGTATAAGAAGATAAATAAAGAATATTTTGTAATTTTCTATAATCTGTCACATTTCTTATGCAAATGGTACAGAAAGAGGGACCAAGAAAGAGAAAAGAGAAAGGGAAAGAGAGAAAGAATGAGAGAAAATTAATATATGTTCTTTCACACTCGCCTGAGTGGTTTACTTTTCTTCTTGTCAATGACCAAAAACATTTAAGAGTAAGCTTTGCTCTACTTTACGTATTATAGGTTTTTGAAATATATCTTTGATTATCAACTTGTATAATTAGTTCAATTCTGATGCATTACTAGATAATATCTTAAATCAGTCAACAAATATGAACATGTCATCTAGTCCCTGATGAAAAAAAAAATCACCCTATAATCTTTTGGATAATTCAAGTGCATATTAGTTGTATGAGTTGGAATAGTAAAAACAGCTACTATTTTCAAGCGCCTGCTATTTATTCTACATGATGTTAAGCCGTTTTCCTTTCTGTATTTCAATTAGCCTTCATAATGATTCCTGAGAAGAATGCCATTATGCTCTGCAGTTTTTAAGTAGGATGATGTTTTCTGTGGTTGGAATCCTGATAACCTCCCTTCCTCAAATCATCCTTGAAACTTAATCACCAATGTGCAGTATTAGGAGGCAGGACTTTTGGGAGATGATTAAGTTAGGAGGGCTGAGTTCTCATAGATGAAATTAGTGCTCTCATAAAAGAGGTCCCAGAGAGACCCCTGGCTCTTTCCACACATGCCAGGATACAGCAGGCGGCACTGCTGTGAGCCAGGGACTGGCCCCCACCAGACACCAAATCTGCTGGCATCTTGGTCATGATCTTTCCAGCCTCCAAAACTATAAGCAATAACTTTATAAACTTCGCAGCCCAGTTTTGTTGTTGTTGTCATAGCAACCCAAATGCACTAAGGCAGTGGATTGCTTCCCAAACGTAGGGTGCTGTTATAATATCTAAAAATCTGGAAGAAACCTTGGAACCAGGTAATGGATAGAAGCTGGAAGGGTTTTGAGGTACATGCAAGAAAAAACCTACCTTGCCATGAATAAAATGTAAAGGGTGACTTTGGTAAGGGATTAGACAGACTAGAGACCTAGTCTCAGTCTTCTTAGAAATACCTAAGTAGTCATGAACAGAGTACAGGTAGAAATATGGACTGAATAAGCCATCTGATGAGGTTGTCAATAGAAATATGGAGCATTACCATTTGCTATTTTATGACAAGAATGTCCTTTTCTTAATTTATCCCTTTTTATATGAGAAGGTCTATTCTCTGCCTAACTCCATTGTATTTTGGAAGAACATATCTGTGATTTCACAGGTTCATAGCCAGATGGTAATTAGTCTCAAGATAAATTGTACCTTGAATCTCACCCACATTTGATGCAGATTTTATTTAGAGGGCACTTTGTACTTAGGCTTTGAAATTGATACTGAAATGGGTGTCTTTTGATGCTGTTGGAATGAAATCAGTGTTGTTGTTGTTGTTTTTCTAAGGACATGCATTTTGGGAGGTCAGGGGAAGAATGCTATGATTTGAGTTTTTGTCTTTCACAAATTCCTATGTTAAAACCTAATCATCACTGTGACAGTTTGGGGACATGAAGACTTTTGGATTGACGAGGTCCTGAGGACAGAGCCCTCATAATGGCTTAGTGCCCTTATGAAAGAGGCCCCAGAAAGTCTCCTGCATACCTTTCTCCAAATGAGTCACTGTGAGAGGCACTGTCTATGAATCAGGAGTTGAGCACTTACCAGACCTCAGGAATACTGGTGACTTAACTTTGTTTTCCTTAAGAAATAAATTTCTGTTGTTTACAGGCTACTTCTTTTGCGGTATGTTAATTCAGTTTCCTGAGTAGACTAAGGTGATACATCTTTGGATTGCTTAAAAAAGTTGCCCTAAGTGTATAAACATTACTACCCAACAGGGCCAGAAAACCAGTTTTATCTGACTCCAGATTCTAATCAGAGCTCACAGCTTGGGTAATGACCTCCCTGAGTTAGGAACAAGGCCTCCCATGAGGAGTAAACAGGGAGGTATTGAAGGGCAGTCTTATTCAACAGTACTGGAATCATCACAATCCAATTTGTGATTGGCAAACCCACAGAGAAAACAATGTGTGGTACTGCTGGGCCAAAGAGAGCAGCAAAATCTCCATGATCTGAAATTTATTGTACAGACTTTATTTGTGTTATTGTAAATGATCCCATTACTGATGAGCACTGGACACACATATGAGGACCCTGGTTGGTTCAGAACACCTGCTTTTCATTTCCTCATTTGTCTGCTTTTCTGTTTTAGGCAAGTCATTCATGCTATTTGCATATTTCCTTGTTTATAATCTGTAACCCCAGATGATTAGGTAAGTAACCTAACTTGCCCTAACTATTGCACATCATTGATGAGAAAATAGGCACAAAACCTGAGAAACATTTACTCTGGGGTGAGGAGTCACTGTTCAGTATTAATGAGTTGATCAAATGGCAAGGATTTTCAGGTGACATGAACATTGTTAATAGAAGAGAAGGGTATAATCCATATTATGGCATGGCAAATTCAAAACCCGGGAGAGATGTTGCGGCTTCTGAGCAGCTACTTCCAGTCCTGCTCCTCCACAGTGTGAACTTGTACCCACCCTGTTAGAGGGTAAGCTTAAGAAACAAATTTAATTGGCAGAAATCTAGAGGCTGGTTGGTCAGTTGTTTTGTATGTCAGTTGCTACAACACCAGGGATGTAGTTGCTTGTTAAATCTTTGAATTAATGAATGTAGTTATGTGTAAATATCTAAAAAAATGGAAAAATGGTGATTTTCTGGCTGAATAACATGGAAAGATGGTTGAGTAGATGGTATGAAGGATCACCCTGACACAGAAGCTGGCTCAGTGGTTCATTCATTCATTCACTACTTCATTCATTGATTAAAGAGTATTGATTGCTCAGCTCAAGAAACCCTCCACAATAGATGGAATGACATGTATGATAGAGTTTTTGTTTCAAATACAGAAGTTCTGGTCCAGAAAAACATATAATGCAAGATATAAAGACAGATAGGTTTTGAGAGAGGTGTGTATAAATATGAATGAAATTTCACAAGAGTTGAAGGTTTTGTGAAGGAAGGGATGAATCAAGGGAAGCTTTATGAAAAGTTTAACTTACAAGATGAAATACTGCAGGTTTGATGGTGTGGGGAAAAGGCCAACTGATATTGATTGAAAATCATTTGTGGAGAATGAGATACTTTGCAGTGTGTGGTGGTTCCTTGCCCAATGTGATCTTCTCACTGTCGAATTAGTCCACCCCTGGAATAGTCTCCTACTTTCTAGCAACAAGATCGAATGGCAAGAGAGCAGAGGCCTGTGTCTTCTATAAAACCTGCTACTGATGTTACTGTGTTCCATCTGCAATTACTTAACCTCTTCAACACTCTAGATTCCTGGTGCAGTGTGAATTACAATACTTGCTTTGTACAGATACAGTATCCAGGTGAGGTTAGAGCTCTAGAGGCATTTGTCTAATGAATGAATTGGTACCACAAGTAGAATTCAAAAACAGCTGACCGTAAGCATGTGTACAGGAACATTGGATGAAGACTAGCTTTTTGGGTTTTTTTTTCCAGGTTTTTCATTCTGATTATTATTATCTTAAAACATTTTGTGGTGCCATAGAGAGAGTTTGACATTTGGTAGAGAGGATCAGGAGGCATCAGTACAGATGTAACTTCTACAAAATGATGATAGTGAGTTACTTCTAGACAGCTTTGGAGAATTTACATGATTATCTCCTCTAACTCACTGTTTTACATCACTCTCATAGTACCTTGGCAGGGAGCAATGCATGTTTGAAGCTGTGTGGAAACACCACCGAAGAGATGGTTCCATCAGAGGGTTTGTATTAAACAACAAATTTTCAAAAATATCATGTTTTAATATATTTAGCAATCACTTGAATGATCTCCAATCTCTGAACTAAAATTACTCTCTCTAAAAATAATCTGCAATTTGGCAATATTTTGTGCAGATACCTTAGTGCCCTTCTTATTGTGTGTGAGTATGCACACTTGTTGTTATTGTTTGTTTGCATTTGCATTATTTTATTTGACTTCATAATTTTGGCAAGGTTAGGGGCTAGTGGTCAGGGAGCACATGCTTTAACATTGCAGTTGGCTCGCACATCATGCCTTTGCCAGTGGGCAACACACACTGCTCTGCTTCTGAGCTGCCACTCTCTGATGAATTCCTATCTCTCTGAAGCATGCTTGGCTAGTCGAGGACATCGTTTGCAGTATGTTGGAGACTGTAGTCGATGGTCCAGCAATCACGCTGCTCCTTTCATTCTAAATGATCCATGTCTAATGACTTCATTGCACAGAGTCCTCTCTTACGTAAGTTCCTAGGAGGACAGGGTGGCTTTGAGCACCCTCACTCTCCTCACATGCCCCTTCACTGTACTATGTCCCAAAGGTCTTCCACTGCCAAGCTAGCTTTAGACTCCAGCTGAGGAATCTCAGAGCTGTCCTATTACAGAGTTCATGTCAGAATTAACTAGGAATCATCTCATATTGTTGAGATCATAACCCACATATAAAAATGTGAAAAACTCTCACATTGATCCAGGTTAAGGATTAGAGTTAAATAACTGGTATCCCACAACGAAAGTGCATTTGCATGTTTTAAATATCTGAATAAAATAAACTTCAACTGTGTTTTCCAAAATAAGATAAAATCATTGCAAAAATAGGACTATCTTAATAATTAATGTTTAAGTCTTTTTTTTTACCTCTTGTGTACGTTTGCAATATAATATATACTTGTGGGTAGATGCAT
The DNA here is from genome assembly GCA_004024805.1 of Geosciurus inauris. Classification (NCBI taxonomy): domain Eukaryota; kingdom Metazoa; phylum Chordata; class Mammalia; order Rodentia; family Sciuridae; genus Geosciurus; species Geosciurus inauris. The sequence goes on from PVHX01003810.1 coordinate 15,469, forward strand.
CTGCTTTTATGTATCTGTGTAGGTATGCAGTATTTAAGAATGATAGAATTGGCCTGAAACTCCTAAACTATAAGTTTGACCTGAATTCCTGGCCATGCATCTCAGACCTAACCCAATATGATAACTGATTTTATATAGAATGGAAGTAAAAAGAGGTAAGGAAATGATTCACTGCATGGTTAATCAATCTCTAAACACTGTTAATAGAAGTTTAGATGTTAAAATGGGCCTGCATGTTGCCACCTCAATGGAGATACACATGGACACTAGCACTTTGAAAGCTCTGTGAGGTCCTGCAGTGAAGAAATCCTTTCAGTGTGTTTTACTCTGCAGTGGAAGGTTCCCAGAATTACTTGTTCCAGGGTTGTTTTTCCGTGGATTTCTGTAACCACACTAGGTACTTGCATAATAAATGTTCTCAAGGTGGGGAACACTGAATTAGACCCATTATATAAATTTTCGTATCTATTTTTACAACATTTCCATGGGTGATTATAGGGGATATCTGTCACTTTAATTTTGCTATACTAAACTTTTCTTTTGGCAAGCCAATGCTTTAGTTTCTATTGGAAGAGAAAATCACTCTTCCTTATCCTCAGCATCAACTTCAGAGGCAGACCCTGTGTGACTGAGGAAGAAACTCATCCATTTCTTCTTTAACTTGTTGATTTATTCACTCCACGAAACACACACAGTTTGGTCTGATGTAGCACACACTTTACAGCTACATGTGATAATCATTTCAGTTAATGGTACAATGTACAAAGAGAAGCACAAGTAAAATAGAGAGAAGATCATATGGTGAAGAATACCATAGAGCAAGAAAACATGGAGGTAGGAAGTAAATTCCAGGGGGTAGGAGAGAGCAGCTTATTTGCTCATACACATTTATGGAGAGTGAAAAATCTGTCTGGGCTTCTTGTGGTATCTGAAATAAATAGAGTCAAAATAATAACATTGTTTCTGTAGCACTCATTCAGTAATTACAGATTGAGTGGTGGATACATTCCAGTCACAGTTTCCATCTCTGATGGCGTGAATACAGCGATGTGCTGAAAAATGTGCCCAGATCCCAAGGAGAGGAATGTCAAAGCAGGACCTGATTGAACTCTTTTTTTTTTTTTTTTTTTTGAACTTTTGTGATCTACATAACTTCACATGATCAACTGCAGACTACCGCTTCAAGCTGAATTTAGCAAGAGGTGTACGTAATTGACCCTCGTAGGAAAATAAGGGAAGAATCAAGAGCAGCACAGCCTGCATCTCTAAATGACTGAATTGCCACATGCATCAGAAGGTGATAGGGGCTAGTGAACCAAAGGAAGCAGAACGATGTAAGCAGGACTCAATGCTGAAGGGAGGGAGAATTCAGTGCACTAAAACCGCGGGGCTGAGATACACCCTTCCCCCTTAGAAGGCAGTATTTGGGCAAACATTTTAACCAAGTAGAGCTGAATACAATCAGATGCAAGGGGGCCAGTTTCCAAGGAATAAGGATACCTTGTCAGGCTGTTTAAATGGGAGGACATGTGGCTTGTGTCACAAGACAGCATGGGGACCAGTAACCCAGGAAGAGAATGGGAAATAAGATTTGGCAGGATTGGAAATGATATGTAGTTTCATAAGTCACTGAGAATTTTAGATTTTACCTTCAGTTAAATTGGGGTTTATTTTAGAGTTTTGTCCATAGGAATGACAAGATCTGACCTTAACGATAGAGAATCATTCCAGTGCTTAAGAATGAAGTATGAACAAGGAGAACAGCTTGGGTTAATGCAGTTTGATTCCACCACAGTGGTGACAGCAGAGAGGGTCATAGTAGTTGGATACAGTTGAAACAAGAGCCAACAGGAGTTCCTGATAGCTCAGAGATGTGCGGAGAAAGCAAAAGGACTAATGACCACTCCAAGACTTTTGACCCAAGAAAAAGGAAGGATATCATTGCCATCAAATGTGACAGTGGGGGTGAAAGTCTGTGGTGGTGATGGTGGGGTGCATTAAAGACCTCAGTTTTAGACATATTAACTTTGAAATCTCAAGGATAAAGAACAAGTTAAACATATGAATTCTGGGGAGAGGTCTGGGCTAAATCAATGTAGCCAAGTGCTGCATGATGTTTCTGTCAATGAAAGAAAGGCATATGATTCTAGTTGCATAAGATTATATTGGAGTCAAAAACTTTCTATTGCCTAGCAGTGTTGCAGCCATTGTTCTATAATAGCACACACATTGCACATGCATTTGGGGTCATGTTGGTGTACACAAACCTCTTGCTCTACCACTCACAGAAGGCAGGACAGATGCAATTATGTATAGCACATAACATTTGATAATGATGATAAATAACTACTCTACCAGCTTTTGTATTGCTACACTATGCTTACTGTTCTTAGTTTAGATTGTACTTATTCTGCTTACTTAAAAAGCTTACAATAAAGCAGGATGCCCTGTGATGCCAGCATCAGCTTCCTTTGTCTCAGGTTTACCATTTCTATTGATGTTGCAAGACAGCTTAGAGACCGGGCCACATGCAGTGACTGACCTGTGCCATCTAGGTTGGTGCCAGCACACTCTATGATGCTCTCACACAGTGTTTCAGGTAGGCCTTTTGCTGCTGTCACTAAAAGACCGAAAAGAATAATTTTAGAAGAGAAAAAATTTATTTGGGGGTTCATAGTTTCAGAGGTCTCAGTCCATAGACAGATGGCTCTATTCCTCAGTGCTTGAGGTGAGGCAGAACATCATGGCAGAAGATTGTGGCAGAGGGAAGTGGCTCACAGGATGATCAGGAAGCATAGAAAGAGAAAGACAGACAGAGAGACAGAGAGACAGAGAGACAGAGAATCTCCACTTGCCAGATAAAAAATATATACCCCAAAGTCATACCCCTAATGATCCACCTTCTCCAACCGCATCCTACCCCCTTCAAATTACCACCCAGTTAATCTTGTAAGGGGATTAATTCACTGATTGGGTTAAGGTTGTCACAACTCTATCATTTCTCCTCTAAACCTTTAATTGTCTATTAAGCTTTGGGGAATATCTCGCATCCAAATTGTCACCTCTTTTAAAATGAAAGTCTATCAGATCAATCTATTCCATTTAAAATGAACAAGAAAATCTCTTGCAATTTCCCAAACTTGGGAATGCTCAGATTCATGCTTAGTTTTTTTTTCTTTTTATAATTTATTCTACTTAGGTATACATGATAGCAGAATGCATTTTGATTCATTGTACACAAATGGAGCACTTTTCATTTCTCTGCTTGTATGTGATGTAGAATCATATCATAATGCAGTCATACATGAAGCTAGGGGCAATGATGTCCATCTCATTCCACCATCTTTCCTGCCCCCATGCCCCCTACCCTTTGACCAAAGTTCCTACATTTTTCCCATGTCTCCTCTCCCATTATGGATCAGCATCTGATTATCAGAGAGAACATTCAGCCTTTGGTTTTTTGGGATTGGCTTACTTCGCTTAGCGTGATATTCTCCAACCCCCTTCATTTACCTGCAAATGTCATAATTTTATTCTCTTTTATTATTGAGTAATATTCCATTGTGTATATATACCACAGTTCCTTTATCCAAAGAAACTTTATCCACAGTTTCTTTATCCATCTAGGTTGGATCCACAGTTCAGCTATTGTGAATTGAGCTGCTATGAACATTGAAATGGCTGCAGCACTGTAGTATGCTGTTTTTAAGTCCTTTGGGTATAGACTGAGGAGCGGGATAGCTGGGTCAAATGGTGGTTCCATTCAAAGTTTTCTAAGGAATCTCCATACTGCTTTAAAGATTGGTAGCACCATTTTGCAGTCCCAAGAGCCATGTATGAGTGTATTTTCCACCATATCCTCGCCAACACTTAGTATTCTTGATAACTGCCATTATGACTGGTGTGAGATGAAAGCTTAGAGTAGTTTTGATTTGCATTTCTCTAATTGCTAGAGATGTGGAACATTTTTTATATGTCTGTTGATTGATTGTATATCTTCTTCTGAGAAGTGTCAGTTCAGCTCTTTAGCCTATTTATTGATTGGGTTGTTCGTTTTTTTTTTGTTCTGGTGTTAAGTTTTTTGATTAGTGCTCTATCTGATGTGCATGTGGCAAAAATTGTGCATCCCCATTCTTAAGTGATGCTTGAAAGGACTTTGACTCTTCTGCATATAAATGTCACGTATTTGTAGGATGATCTAGTGAATATGTGTTACCAGCAAATAGAACCAGGAAATGTCTCTTGGAGCCCAACAGCACTGAGAGGTCAGGGTGAAGCCCAGACTCTGTCTCCCAGACTCTATGGGAGACAGAGTAACAGTGATCAGCAAGAAAGATGTGATGTACTAGGTATCACCTGAAGAAGGCAAATCCAGGAGACGGGAGGGCTAACTAGTGCTGAAGGTGCTCAGCGGTCAGGTAGAGCAAGACCTGAGAACTGACCCCTGAGTTTAGAAGATTAAGATTATTATTCTACTTACAAGATTATTACTCTACTTACAGGAATCATTTCTATGTATGCAAGGTGAGAAAGATGAGTAGTAGGTGCAAAAGAGATAATAGGGGAACAAGTGGTATCAGGGGTTAGAGTAGGTCTGTGACTCATGGAGGCAGTGGTGGGGCCATTCCAGGCACATGCAAAGCCTGGTAATCTCTACTCCAAGTTGTCCTCATGGGGGTGCGGTGGAGGCAGTGTCTAAACTGCTAAGCATTTCTGAATTCTTCTGGACTCTTGTTTAGAAGTGTTAATGCTGGAAAAGAGGAAGTGTTTAGTTAACAAATATTGAAATACATCAGCTTGAAAAGAGGAAAGCCTTATCTTGGTTTAAATTCTCAGAGGCTCCAGTCTATGATCACTTGGTCCTGTTTCTTGGAGCCTGTTGTTGCACAGTGCATCACAGTGGCAGAGTGGATGGGGAGGAGACCCGTTCACTTCATGAATGTCAGAAACAAGGGGGAAAGAGAGAGAGAGGAAGGAGCCAGGTTCCCAGTATCCCCTTGGGGATCTGGCCCCCAATGATCTAAGTTCCTTCCATTAGAGCCCCTCCTAGAGGTTCTGTGAACTCCCTATAGCATCACAGGCTGGCAACCTATCCGATAACACATGGGCCTTTGGGAGATACGTATTCAAATTTTAGCGAGTGTCCCTATCTAGAACTTACAGCAAATTCATGAGTCCTCTCTCAACTTCTGCTGATGGAGATGTGTAGCCTGCCACTAATGGGGTAAACTCAGTAGAAGCATTGAAGACCTCTGGGTAAGTTAATCAATATTGATTAACTTACCATTGCCAGTTCAATGACTAGCTAAGGAGTTTTCCTGCTGGCCAGAAAAACAAGCAACTAGTAAACAACACAAACCAATGAGGGCTAAGTTCTCATTTTTGGTTCAACTACTAGACAAAAGAAAGCTTTTTAGCTGCTGGGTTTGTATCTTCCCCATGTGTATGCCTGCCAAAATAGAATCTGGAGCTCAGAAGCAGGGAGGCCACCAATGACTCCACAGTGGATCCAAGAGTTGAAGGGCCACTGAGCCATCTTGTCATCCTCGAGTGCTGAGTCCAGCCATGCCTGCAGCCTCCCTTCACTCAGATCAACACTTTCACCTACATAAATACATTATTTTTTGGCTACAGACAGTTCAAGTCGGACTTTCTGTTGAAGTTTCTACTTGATCCAGGCAGGTATTATTAGCACCAGTCTGGTATAGGTAGAACGACTGAAGCTTACTTTTCATTGAATGACTAAATATCCAGGCTCACACACCAATGAATGAAATCAGGCCTGATTTAGGGACCTGCACTTTCCATGCCCAACTGAGGAAACCATAAAACTAATGAATTTGGGAGAAAAAGGAAGCGGAAGGAAAGAAATCAAAAATGAACTTCCTAATAGTCTGTAATAGAACAGGACTTTCCTGGTTGTTTTTCTGATCCCTGTAGGAGGAAAGTGCAGCCTAGAGAGGAGAACAGCAGGTCCTGGGCAGGAGGGAAGGGTGGAAACATCAGGCGTGCTCTTGGTTTCTGATGCTGCAGCCATGCTCCAGACTTCTCTCAATTCTGCATGATCCTGCTGGCCAGAAAAACAAGCAACTAGTAAACAAAGAATCAGACAGTGAGGCATTAGAAGAGATGAAAAGAGAGCAGGGCTTTAATAGCATTTAAAAAGAAAATCTAGAAAATTTAATTAGGGCGAAAGGCCAATTAGGTGGCATCGATATCTTCTCTACATTAGTGTTAAGAAGGTAGAGGAAATTGCAAATGTTATGGAAATAGCTGAGAATGGTGTGTGTCAAGGGAAGTTGGGGTCTTATTAAGGAAACCAATGAGGGGTAAATTCTATTTAATCTCCTTAAAGAAAAACTGATGAAAAAGGGAACTGACTAGGGAGAGAAGATATGGATCACACTCAGCCTTAGCTTATGAGCTCATGGTATGTTTGGGGTGGGAACAGCAAAAGAAAATAGAAAGGTAATCTGTATAAAGAAAAAAGTAAAAAATAAGTTAATAAAAGCATATTTTGGGGTACCTACTATCTCCTTATATTTTCTGAAATGTCTATAATTTTACAAAAAGAAAAATAGATTTTCTAGCCCATGACTCAATAATAAATAAGTAAATGAAGTAGGAAAGAAGAGGCACACCCAGAAGTCTCATCTAAAGATATAAATTGGGTTGTGGGTAACAACTCATTCACACAGCAAGGTCTACCCAGCCTGCACTGAACATGAAAGGCTCAGCAAGGTCATCAACCTGCACCAAGTCTTACATGAGTAATGTCACTGTCACATGGGAAGCTGCTACTTCTTTGTTCTTTTTCTGTGTATTTATTGGCTTCTCCTCAGCCACTCACATGGCTGATTTTTCTACTTGATGAGAAATCTGCTGAATGTCTCCTCTTCAGAGTGCACATCACTCATCATCCTGTTTAAGATAGCAGCTGCTACTCTCCATCTCTGGCACTCAATCTGTTTCCTGTTCTTTTAATCATCTTTCATCACTCCCCTTAGAATGTGAACTCAAGACACAAATCGTCTTATTTACCACTCTGTCTCCAGAACGTAGAATGATCATATGCCAATAATATTTTTCATATCAAAAGAATGAACATATTCATGTTTAAATAGCATATATTTCATCCTGACCAACTAATGCACTTCTATTTTGGAATTATTAAAGATTGATTATTTAATAATGAAGAGTATTACAATATATGAAGGTAACATAACATTTAACAACTTCCATTTCAATAAATCATCTAATCTTTTGTTGTTGGTGAAGTGCTTCAATAACTCTCATTAAAAGAAACAATTTTTTTTGTATTTATTTTTCCTATTATTTTCTGTAATTTGTCTCTGTTAATATTGATGATATTTTTCCTGCCGTATTAAAGTCTATTTACTTAAAATATCTTGATCTCTATTGGAATACATAAGCTTTATACAAACATGAATCCTCTTTTTTTTTTCTTATTTTGCTCTTAAATAAATGCTAAGATTTAACTTTGTGCTTCATGTACGTTTTCCTAGTAGAAAATTGCTCATCTTTCTATTTTCAACCTCTCTGAGTCAAGTTGTAGTCATATGTTTTGCTTTGCTATACAATCTGATAGCTTTTGCATCTAAATATGTAAATTAAATTTATTATCATTATAAGAAATAGATTTTTTGATATTAATTCTAACATCTTATGTTTTCTGCTTTTACTGTTTCTTTTTACATTTTGTTAATATATGAAGTATATTTTTTTATTTGTGAAGATCCCTAAATAATTTAGACTATGTTCTGTTAATTGCTCTTCTTAATGTGACTCTTACAACCAAAACTTTATATAAAAATGGAGATGTGGTTTTGTAAGACAAGCTTCAGTCTTCCTGCTAGGGCTGCACCACACCTCCTGCCTATGTCCTCTGGACCCTTAGTGACCACAAGACTGTTACTGTTCCCCATTTAGAATGATTATGAAACATGGAAGCCTGAAGAGTGCCCAGAAATCTCTTGAATCCCATGCCTACCATTTCCCGTCACCCCTGTGTAACTGCAACTTTGCCTTCTCATCTCCCATCAAGCCTTTCCCTGGTCACTCTCCCCAAAGTGACTGGGCGTCATCATCTTTTCACTGTCCATGCTTTTACCACTTACCACCTCCTCATGTGCTGCACATTGACTATTTTATCTCATGTATTGTTCTGTTTTCTTCCAATCAGAAAGTCCCACAGGAGTAGGGAGTTATGTCTGCTTGTTGTGACTGTTGCTACTGTTGTATCCAGTGTATGTTGGACATTCAGCTATGATAGGTACTCAGTATCTTCCAGATATGTGAACAAAAGTTGGCTTTATAGTTTAGCCAGCATTTAGCTGAATGAAATTCCTGTTTCTCCAAGGATGCCATACTCATGTCCTACTGTGTCTTCTATCATGAAATGGTGATGTGAATCATCCTCAATATAGCCTGAGTTTTAATATTAAAAATACAAACATTTTGCCTAGAGGCCAAATGGATTCTTTAACCTTGGAAAACCAGTAGCTTCACTTGTTTAGAATACTATTTCAAAAAGTCCTGGATCATGATATACCCCTTTGACATACATAATTAAATTTCTTTTATATCTGGAATTAGTTTTGAAATTATATCTTCAAAAACATATTTATCCAACTTGCAGAGCTGTCTCTGCTGTGTGTGTGAAGTCCTTCTTTCCTCCCTGTGTTTCAGAGTTGCCATCAGCGATTCCTGAGACACTTGGCTCATTTTTCTTCTTGTTTCTTTCCTCACTTCAGTTTTCCATGTCTTACTAAATTTTGAGCTTCTATTAAGCTTCTGTTTTCTTTTGTGCTGCTTCCAATGCAGATATGATTTTGTAAACGCTGTTCTCTTTTTTCTTTCCACTCATTTCCCAAGTTCTGCCATTTCGTGTTTCACTTCTTTGGGTTAGCTTGACGTATCTTACTTGTACACATTTTTTAAAGAGTATTTTTAAAATTTCATTTATGGCTGTGTGTTTGCTCATACTTCACATCTGTTCTCTGGTAAAATTTTTCTGGTGAAGCTTAGTCATCGTTCACATTTTTTTTCCATCCCTCCTCTTTGTATTCCTAGTAGCATCTCTGTATGGATTCCGTGCAGCTTCTTCTTAACAATTTCTCCTCTTTGAATGGGACCAGACCTTATAGGACCTGCTATTTTCAGAGGACTTGGATTATGCTGAGACTGACATTGATTTCTTCAGCCACAGAAGCTATCTTGTGTAACAAAGTATGGTAACTTATTTGGCATTTTGCTTCTTCCCAGAAAGCAGAAGTCAAAAGCAACCATGTCGCTCCCAATTCACATTCTCTCTTTTCACTAAAACAGTTTTCCTGAAACCATTGGTTTCCCCCATATGTCGGTGTTGGGCAATGGTAGGTGGGGTTGCTCCTCTGGCCAGGCTACATACCCTGTTTTTGGCATTTGAATACATGGGTGTCGTATTCACCCATGTTGCGAGAAACTTCCTTCTGGGAGCTGCTTTTGGCGAAATTTGTGTTATAGATTGCCCTCAACAGCATCATTTCAGCAAACGTCTTGGACTCTTCCTCTCTTTAGCAGTTCTTTCTCATCTATTGTCATTCAAAATTATAGGTGTCATTACTTGACTTAAATCTGTTTTGTATAATTTCATTGTATCAGGTTCTCAGAACTTGTCTTACAGATAGATGTGTACAGTAAGAAGAAGAGAGAGGTCGACATGGACACTTGGAGGACATCTGGGAAGAGGAGAGGAGGCTTCAAGGAGGGAGTCACAGCTGGACCTGTAGAGCTGTATCTACCAGAAGAACACAGTTGACATTGGCCAGGACACAAAATTGACTGGGGCAGGGCATGGGAGAATATCTGGGAAAGAAGACAATAAGCTATGCTTTGCACATGTTAGGTATCTTGATAGAGTGTTCTAGCATTTATTAAATATTGAGAAATAAAACATGGAAGGAAGATAAGTTCAAGATTTGGCATTACTACTACATATGAAAATCAGAAAAATCAGTATAGATGAAATTTTTAATAAGGTGTGTGTTATTAGAAAGTTAGAGATTATGCTAGACCCTATGTGGAGCCACAGTTGGAGAAAGAAAGGTTAAGACCAAGAGGGGAACAGGATGGTCTCTGCTGGTCTGCAAAAAATGCTGAGTTGGATTGTTTCAACAATGCCATTTCAATGGTATTGCAACTTTTTTCGGTTGCTGTTTTTTCACAAATTCCCATTGCTACTTGTTGATTCATGAAACATACTCATTAAGTCTCTTTTATGTGTTGTGACAGGTCTGGGGGAAAAAGCGAGTGGTTAAATTACAGCCTCAATTTGGTCATGATATTTTATAGAAAGAATAAAGAAATATTTTCTCTCTCTCTCGGTTATGTGTGTGTGAGTGTGTGGTGTGTAAGTTGAGGGATTCACAATGAAATTGCGATGATCTACTTCATTGATTCAATAAAATGCACATGGTGAATCTATTATGTATCTGGTATTTATTCAGGTTCTGAGGATAAACCAGTGAATAACACAGACAAAAATCTTGACCCTCATAGAATTTCAGTGGAAAATAGATGGTTCTCTCTTTGATGAGGCTAAGGAGAGGAAAACAAATGAATATAAGATAATCCATTTGGGGGTAAAATTCCAAGAGATTGAAAATGACATGTGTCCATTTGTAGGTTAAGAATCATTGGGTAGTATAAGTGAGATGAGTTTGCAAAACTACAGGAGAGAAAGGTAAAGCGTACAATGACTTGAGAGCTGAAAGATGATGTGCACATCACTCCATCACAGCTTGGTGAGGCTTTTTCATCCCCGTCGTGCATTCAAGGCTCTGGAATCAGAGAGCTTAAAGTGCCTAGCTGCAGTCACATGGGTGCTCGGTGAAAGGATGCGTGCTTGTCACAGGCTGAGATTTATTCCATCCAGCTCCATCCTCCATGACACCACTGCCTTCACAGATTCCAGGGGTGTGGCTTTGGTGATCTGTTCCTGTTTCTGTTCTGTCTCCAGCTGTTCTCACCCATGGCAACAACCACATTATGGTCTCTCTTCCCTGCCTTCTGCCCCCAAAGTAATTGTTAATGAATAAAACTGCTCAGTTCCCCAAACATCTGAAAGGCATAAAACTATAGAGACTGAGAGCAACAGTCTTCCTCTTTATCTAGGCAGTGATCTGCAAATTTTCAGAGGTGATTGCAGGTGCTGGATGTAGTAAAGAGACATGATTTGTGCACAACTTGTCTTGTCTAAGAGCTCTGGAGAGTTTCTTCAGAGTCAATGATGCTAAACCAGAGCTAACACCAGCCTTTCAAAAGCAGTGTCTTTTCACATAAAAGAAATATTAATCTGATTAAATGTTCCAAGACCTTGTTATATAAACATAACTCAAGGGCCCTGGATGGCCAACAAAGGAAGAGAGAAATGTGGCCAATAAAGCTATTCACAACTATACATATTAAAACCAGAAAGTGTGGAAAACATTCCCTTGTTTACTCTGCATTTTATAGCCTTGCTTGGAGCAAAAGCAGCTGCACTTTCCAACCTTACTCAGAAACTTGTCTTCAGTCAATAACATTGGGCAGTAAGTGTGCCTTTCTTTCATCTTGCATTTGTGCAAGCTCATGAACATATTTAACTGTGTGAGCTCATGTATTTGAGTACATCTGATTGAGAAATACAGCTTCTATGTGCATGGTTTTGTGAGCACTGGGTGTGCAGGTATACAAATAAGCCTGTAGGAAATCAGAAGAGCATGTACATTTGCCTGCACACACAGGTGAATGAATGGTTCTGCATGCATGTGTTTGCAGATATGTATGTGGCTGCGTATATGCATCTGTGAAAGGTTGCATGTGTGAGTAGATGAATTCACTTAAGTAGTTAAAGGTGTGTGTATGTGTGTGTGTGTGAGTTCATGCATGAGCACCTATGTGGGAGCAAGGGGAACCTCCACACATCAGCTCCTTGAGAGGTGCATAAGCCTGCACATGAGAGGCTAGTGTGTATCTGCACTCAAAGCAGTGTGCATCAATGTGTGTTGCATCAGTCTAGGGAAGGGAAGGGTCTGTCATCAATGTCAGTGAATGACAAAGTGTTACCGGAGAGGCGGCTTCTCCATCGCCATACTTCACTGTCGGCGTAAAAGCTGTTTCCAGAACTGCTGCCGATTTGTCGTGCTGCTAATTGATGTCAAAGCTGTGTTCGCTAGGTCTGGCACTCCTGCAAGAAGTGAAATTTCCAAACAAGCCCAGACCCTCAGCAGCTGGCCTGAGTTTACAAAGGGATAGAACTCAAGCATTTCTTTAGAGAAAAAAGGAAAGAATACCTTCCTGTTGGTACCTCCTCCAGAGGGCCAGTTGACAGGTCTGTATGTAACACACCTAGAACAGCTTCATGGGATGGGCCTGGGGCCAGGGAAGTGAGAGAGGAGAGGCCAACCAAGCTTCTCAGGCCATTTTCCCAGACTTTGAGTCACTGCCCTTACTTCCAGGCTTTTCCCTGCCAAGGAGTCAAATCTGGGAACTTTGTGAAAGACCATCCAGCAGCCCCCACCCCTTGTCTACATTTTAGGAAACTTAGGCACAATAATGGAAGGGAGGCTACACTCCTGATTCAGTCTAGGAGGCAGGCTTCAGTTTAGAACCCAAACTAAAAAATATGAAAACCATTCACAGAATTCAGATTTTTATTTCTTCTAATTTTCTCTATTGTTTCTCCTATTAAATGTATTTAAAAATGTATATTCCAACAAACAGGTAGTACAGCAAATGCTGGTTTAGTCAGGGACAGCAAGAAGAAGAGCTGTGTGGGGCAGTGTGGGGGTCATGGCTGATCATTTCCTCCCTCACATTTCTGTTCAGTCCTTTTTATCTAAAATATTAACACCTGCAGATTCTTTCTCTCTACATATAGTTAATTGAAATATTGGTATAGTCCACAATGTACCTGTAACCAAGAGACACTTAATTCCCTCCTTACTTATTATGCATATTTTAGTGGATCAATATTTTTCTCAATTGATGCTGAAAATAAACTTAATAAACATGCACTTGTCCATGATAAGTGCATGTTTATTAAGTTATTATTATTATTATGCAATTCGTGATAAGTGTAAAAACAGAGACTTGTAACACATGACAATAAAAACAGAAACTTGTAACACATGACAATAAAGGTAAAATGTGTTTTTTTGTTCACAAAAATACTCGTGATACACACCAGTTATTAACTCACTGTACAGATCAAGAAACAGGTTTAGGCCAGGAAGAACATACCTGGAAGAGTCCATAATCCCAGTATCACTGGGATATTTGCATTCTGAGTGGAGATCGAAGCAAACTCCCTGCTATTAAGAATGGAATTGTTCCATGTCTCTTAAGAATGCTGTCCTAGTCCACTAAGCAAATACATTGAATGTTGTAGGACTTCCGGCAATTGTGTGTTCTTCTTGAATTATCTCTTGTCTTATGGCTTTTGGGAATGTCTCAGCAATTCCCTGATGGCCCATGGAACAGGTGCATTAGGTCTGTCCTGCAGCTGCATCCTACAGAGGAGAGCTCCCTAATGGGACTATCCAGTCCAAAGGAGGCTGTTGAGACCATTTGTACATGGACAATGGAGATTTCTCCTCCCCTTTGTTTTTAGAATTTTGAGATCTCTACAGCTCAGGGTCAGAATGGGGTCTAAACAAACAGAGCAGGAAGATCTCGACCTAAATTAGAATCTGCAACCTAAATCTATGACCAGATAGGCTTTTACACTTTCAGAGTCTAGAAATGCATGACTCTTAACTGTGGTTTGCAACTGCCTAGGAGAGCCTTCTCAAAATCCCAATGCCCAGGCTTAGCCAGAGGATTCTAATATAATTGGTTGGGCACTGGTTGAGATCTTAGGCTACAAGGGATAAAGGAATTGAGACTCACATGTGTGTTAGCTAAACCTTAAAAGCAGAAAACAAAATAAAAACTTGGGTTCGAAGTCTTCTTACAATTTATACATTTGCCTTGAGTGACATCTCTGAATGTATTCCTTTGGGAACTGTCATATTGAAAATTAACTTTGGAATTCAGAGATTCAAGGACCTGAATATTTTCTCTTCATCAAATTTGAGGGTAACATCAACAGTTTATGAAGATCTAGGTTTAGAGTGGATATTCTTTTCATCTCCCCACCGTTTCCCCTGAGTCAATCCTTTTGGAAACATTGGCAAGGGCCTTCTGCATGTCCCTCTGCTTTCACCCTTATTTATCACAAAGTACTAACTTACATACAGGGGCAGTGCAATTGAAATAAAGGTCTGGTCCTGCTCTGCATCTCAAGTTTGCCTGGCCACCTCAGGTTCTTCCTTCTCTCATGAACAGAGTAATTATGCTTTGCCTCTGTCTCCATGTCAAAAGCAAACTGGTGTCAGGGTCCAGTTCCATCTTTGAAAAAAGATTGGAAGCCTGTGATTTCCTGCCCCCAGCTGTGAGGCAGCAAATCCCTGTGTTGTATATTGCCTGGATGTCTTCTCTTCCTCCTGCTTTCTCTAAGGTAGTTCTCTGACCCTGCCACTAAGGGATTGAACCCTGCACCAGCAGCCTCAGTATCAGCTTGGAGCTGGTTAGAAATGCAATTCTGGCCTCAGCCAGACCAACTGAATGAGAATTTGCATTTCTCACAGGTAAGTATATCTATGTTAAAGATTTTGAGAAATATTTAAGTCTGGGCTCTTTGCTTCATCATGCCTCTATAATAAAATCATAGGAAGAGATTTTAAAATGTAAACTGAAGCCAGGGTTCCATCCAAGAGCATTTCAATCAGAATTGGTAAGGTAGGGGGCTGGGATTATGGCGCAGTGGTAGCGTGCTCACCTAGCGCGCATAAGGCACTGGGTTCGATCCTCAGCACCACATAAAAATAAAATAAAGATATTCTGTCACCTACAACTAAAAAATAAACATTAAAAAAAAAGAATTGGTAGGGTAGAATATGGATGCTAATATTTTTAGAAGCTCTTTGCAGGAAATGGGAGCAAGGATTTGGGAATCAGTGTGTTAAACTCAAGAAGCAAATTATTTAAAAGTCTAATTAGGACACCGATGCAAATTACAAACTCAAATTCAGATACAGCAATGAAATTAATATTTTAATTTTCATGCAAATGATTTTACTCTATATCCCAATTTGTATACCTTAACCCATAGGGATAAAAACCAGGTGTTTTACATTGTTTCTGTTAAATGATAGCAAACTCTCAAGTTCCGTTGGAAATTCCATGTTTTACTAAAGAAAAACCATAAGCCTAGACTCAGACAAGATGTGAGCACAGTGGGCGGATATGCAACCCAGCCCTCCATGATTCTGTGGTTAATTAGAGTTACAAAGGAGGACAGGCTAAATGCCACTGCCCCTGGGATGTCATTTCTCCACAGCTGCTAGAAGCCTCCTCCACCTTACAGATACTCACTGGCGCCCACCTTCTGCTCTCAGCATGGGTGAGAGCCATCATTTATACCTCCTTTCACCTCTGGTACTTCTGTGTGGGCACGGGGTGGAGGAGTACCTGTCAAGCAGATGAGGGTTTTGAAACTGTAATCCTGTCTGGGTTGAGCGAAGAGATGAGTAATGCTGATGGGGTTGGAGTCATTAGTAAACTAGAGGCAGACACAGACAGCCTTCCAAACCAGTCCTGAGGATGCACTGTCCAGCAGCCACCTATCCTTACCACTGAAGCAAACACCACAGTCCGATAGCCTGTGGGGAAAATCTGCCTGCATGTGAGTTTGAAACCTCTGTTCTGCATTAGCTGCTGAAAGTTAGAAATGGAGAGATCTACCAGAAGTTTTGGATTTCTGACTTCTCAGAAAATGGGGGAAAAAAGTGACAGTACATGTTCAAAGCCTTTTCTCCATCACTTAGTAGTAGTGAGGACAACTTAAATTAAGCAAGTCACACAAATACTGGGAACTTCACTTCCCTTGTCTGTAAAGTAAGTATAAAATATATTCTCTTATCTCAGGTGGTTATTGTGAAAATTAAACAGAGTGATATTCCTCTACACATTTTCTGACTTATAGTGGGTTCTCAGTAAATGTAGTGTCATTACTACTATCCAACAAATTTCAAGTAATAAATATATACAACATGCAAAATTAATTGAGTCATATCAAGGTTATCTTATTGTTTATTCATAAGTGTGCCCCTAAGAGTTCTTGAAATGTTTTCTCTGCTCTGATACAGTTTGAGTTGTTTGTTTTGATTGATTATTATTGTCAATTTCCCCTCTTAACTTTCAGTCAATTTTGTTTTCTTCAAAGCTGTACAGGTAGGTTTGGATTTTTCTACAACCTATGCACTCTGAACAAACACTTTGCGTGGTGGGTGGATCTGTGAGCATCTGTGTACCTGTCTGGCTGCAAGGAGCTGAGAGATACCCCCATCATCTAAAGTGTTCCCTGTGTTCAAACCTCCTGGTGAATGTAGGGAACTTGGGAAGCTTCAGCTGGAGTTTGTCTTTTTTACAACTTGCTAACTTGCTGGATAGATTTTTAACCACTTTAAGCCTGCTTGATGTAGTATAGGACATATTGATCCATACAACTAAGCAATGATACTTAGAATAAAGAACTGTTTTGCTTCTTAGAAATAAAAAAAAATGCATTAACAGCCATTATGTATCTTACCCTGGTGGAATAATGGACGCAGAGGTCAAAGGCTGTCTTAAAAAGCTTTATTTCTTTCTGCAAATCTCAATCCAGCTGTTTCTCTGGTACGAGGGCTTGACTTTTCTGCCAAGTTAAAATTGAAATAGCCATTTGACATATCCAGCTGGTAACATTTCCTGCAGGAATGAGTAATGTCCAGGCAGGAAGTCAGCTATGATGTCCAGACTTGTTTGCAACTGCCAATGATTTAATCGAAACACAGCTGCTGCATTTAAAACACAATAATGGTTAGTCTTTTCCAATATTTTCACACCCTTTGTCTCATCCAATTCTTAACTCAACAGTCTGAGACTGTTAATGAAGTTAATTAGCTCACATAGGCTGGGTTTTGCTCTGATAACCAACAACCTCCAAAAGTCAGTGGCTTCAGAAAATAAGTTAATTTCTTGACCATATAATTTCTTGCTCACTGAAATTCTGGGTGACATCAATTCAGATGTTTTGTGAAATTCAGATGTTTTGTGATACTATCTCATCACATGGCCTCTAGTCTAGCCATGAGGAAGAGAGAGAGTTTTCATTAGAAACAGAAAGCTGTTGCTGAAATAATTTGCATTGTATGGAAAAGTAGCAGGGTCTTATGGTCCAGTTTTTGGGCCTAGCTTCCACTTAAATGAGTAGGCTTTGACTTCTATTTGGTTATCACTCTTGAGTAAAATAGGAATAATATTTGCCTTACATTCACTGAGATAATTATTAAATACCTTTTAAGATTTTATAATGGTAAGTAAATTATTCTCATTAAGTGATTAAGATAGCCTCATTGGGGCTATTGTGATGGTCAATTTTTTATACGAACATGGCTAGATTACAGTCCTCAGTTATTCAATCAAACAGTAATCTCAGTGTTCTATGAAGGTGATTCTGTAGACTGTTGATATTTAATGTCTACACTAAGTAAACTTAAACTAAAGGTTATCTTTGGTATTCTCGGGGAAACTGATTCAATCTGTTTAAATGACGCAAGAACTGAGGCTCCCTTAATGAAGAAGAAATCCCACCAATGAACAGCAGTTTTATCTTCTGCTATAATGTTCCAGCATGTTCTTCCTGATGCCTTCCCTGTGGATTTCAGCATGCCTAGACATCCCCATACAATTGTACAAGGAAATTCTTTGCAATAGATCACATATAAATATTTATAATATTAAACTGACATTGACATATTATCTACATTTGTGTATCTCCAGATATATATCTATCATCTTTACTCTGTTTATGTAGTTGAACCCTGACTGATACAGAAAGTGTTATATTAACACCTTATGGATACGTATAAGACATTTCAATAACATTGCTTTAAGGATATAAAATTCAAAGTTTGTTCAAAACACATAGAAAAAAATGTTTTCCTAAAACATTGAGTTATATGACTAATACCTCAATGGTTAATATAATTTGATTCCTATCCTAAAGATGTTTTTAATGCAATGAAACCAGATATCTGTCAAAGCAATTACATGATAATAAAATAAGTACCATAGAAGTGAGGAGGAGGGAAAAGTAAAGTCATATTTTTTAATAAAATATGTTATGTTCCACAAACTCAGCTATGACATTTGCATATTTGATCACATTTAAGATACAATCATCTCATGATCTATGCAATTGCCAATTTTCAATGGTGAAATTAGAAAGCCGGATCATTTGTGGCATTTTTTGCATGTTACACAGGACAAGACTAGACCAACATCTGAACTCAAGTGTTTCCTACTCCAAATAACACTTCTAACTATATGCAGTGGAGATTCAGAGGTCAAATGAGGACAGGAGAAGTGGGGACAAGATATGTGTTAAACCTTTGAGTAAACAGACCTCCTCTACCCAAAGTGTTTTTCATTTGCCCCTATTTCCCATATGTAGGAAGAATCTTCTCTGTCTACATATCCTCCAGGAAACCAACATAAATAGTCAGGTTGTGTGAAGATTTTATGACCACTTATCATACTTCTATATCATTTTTTAAAAAATTTCTGAGACTCTAAACTTCTGCTCTATTTATTTATTCAACCATTAATAGAGAGCTGACCCATTTGAGTATGAAGTAGCCTCGGTACATATGAAAAAACTGAGGAATTGTGTTACTCAGCTTTTCATCTCTGTGACCAATACATACGACATGAACAACTTAAAGGAGGAAAAGTTTATTTGGGATTCACGCTTTCAGAGATTCAATCGATGGTCTGTTGACTCCATTGCTGTGGTCCTGAGGTGAGGCAGAATATCATGGGAAGAGTGTTACAGAAGAAATTTTCTCAGCTCAGGGAAACCAGGAGGCAGAGCAAAAAGAGAGAGAGGATTGGAGGGGAGAGAGAGATGGCGGAAGGAAGGAAGGGGGCGGGAAGAAGGGGACAAGGGAGGAAAGAAGGAAGGAGGAAAAAGATAAAGGGAAGCCAGTGTCAAGATATACTTCCCAAGGTCAAAGTCACACACCCAGTGACCTACCTCCTCAGCCATGCCTTACCTGCTTATAGTTAACACTAAGTGGTTCATTCAAATCAATCTATCAAATGGATTAATTCACTGGTGGGGTTACAGCTCTCATAATGTAATTATTTGATCTCTTAAAATTTTCAGAAATGTCTCACACATGAGCTTTTCAAGAAACATTCAAAATCCAAACCATAACAGGTATAAGATTTTTAGTTAAGATTCTCTCAACTCAAACTAATTCTGGCCCCAGCTCTTCTCCATTCAGTGTAACATTGGACAAGAGATTATATAAGGTTCTTAAATTTTCATGTGAAATAGGTGCTTTCCTTGACCTTTAAATCACTTTCTGCGTCTAATATTCACTCATTATTTCAATAAGTATCTCTTTTGAAATTGTTATGTTCCAGAAAGCCAATTTACTTTGTGGATGTAATGACCAACAATACTGAGGATGTGTTAAGATACAAGAGGGAAGATGTGAACATGAATTATATGTATAATTAATTTCAAATTATATTTCTCTACATATACCTAATCAGTTAGCATATTATCTTGCATGAGGTAGGAGTCAATGGAAATAGAAGTGTCTATTCTCTTTTGCTTCCTTCCTCCTCCTTCTCTTTTGTACCACTTTGTAGGCACTGTCATTGTTAATACCACCTGGCACACCAGCCTTTACATGAATCCAGAGATGATGTCTTACCTGTCTAAAAGGCAGCAGATGGGACTCTTAGCCAAGCCTCTGCTCTCTATATCACCCTTTCGCCCTTCGTCATCTCTTAGTGACAGATTCACAATCCTCAATAGTTCCAGAAACCAAAAACATGGTTATTATTTACACTTAGTCTCTTCCCACTTACTCTGAAAAAAAAAATGGTTTGTGGTCAAACACAAGGAAAACAAAAAATTTGCATGTTCTATCAATCTTCCTGTCTCCTTAGATGGTGAGATTTATAGCAGAAGAAGGCGGCAGTGGGGAAGGAGCCCTGGATAGGAACATGGCAGTCTGGTTTGGAAAAGAAAGAAAGTGATTTAAGGACAAGTGGGCTATGAGTAGAAAATTCTATTTGCACATCAGACATGATTATTGTTCTGTTTCTTTTTGCCACATCTAGTATACTGCTTGGGAAAGTCATTTAACTCCTCAGTTTACTATCTCCTAGAACAGTAGGTTTTAACTAAATATTGCTGTTTACTTACAAACATAGTTATCTATTGTTTTTTGTGGACAGCATATTATATCCAATACTAATTGACAGTAGGTATTGTCTGTTGGCATTAGAAAGAAGGGAGCATGTAAGAAATAGGATGCTAGGAATTATATACACTGGTGGGACCAAATGTATTAAATAAAGGTTAAAAAGATGATTTTTGTTATTATTATTTCAATTTCATTCTCATTCTTGATAACAAAAATCACAAGTTTAACTCTGTATTTTGTATTTGTTTGTTCTGTGAGGCAGACTCCATCCTGATCCCAGTGTGGCAACCATGCTTCCCCTCACCACATCTGGAAGCGATTTGAAGACCATGACCTCCTCCATCCTCTCTAAATTCTCATTTGTATGAGAGAAAACAACCTTTCCCAGGAGTGTCCTCAATCGTCTTTCTCTTGCGCCAAATACTGAAATCCTGTGACCACCAGTCATTGGCTGAGGAAGGCTATCCATACCCAATCATAATTCACACATTGATTTGGGGGGAAATTCAGTTCCCCAGAACCCAGCCTGGGCTGGAACCTCAACACTGGACTCCAGAAGCAAGGGCCCAGGCAGGCTGGGAAGGTCATTACAGGTGTCAATAATGCTCTTCTCTTCCTCATCCTTCCCCAGGATTCTCCGGTCATTCCTCTACCCATTCTTAGGTCATTGCGTGTCCTCTTCTGAAAAGAAATTTTGGAGTCATAGCACATCAATTTGAACTCTCCAAGCATGGTTTTGAAAAAGAATAACTTAGTAGAGCAAATAGAAAATATCCTGGATATGTCTACTACACAGCAATATGTATAGGAATGTATGTAAATTAGATACATGTAAATAATTAATATTTTAGTTATAAATATTTAAATAGTATATATTAGAGGTGATAAATAAGTATCCTACATTATAGCAGAATTACTTTAAAAATAATAATGATAATTATATAAATCTAATTTATTGAAGGTATATCCATTAATTTCATTTTGTATTAGAGTGCATATATGTTAATAATTTCACACATAAATACACACACGTACATATGGGTGTGTGACAGAGAAAAAATACTTTTTTGGTTTTTAATCAAGTCTAGTCAGTTCCTGTAGTGGTATACTTTTTCTCTTTGCCTCTCATTACAACTTACAATTTCTCTGCTAGCTGAAAAAAAAAAGTAAAGAAAAGAAAACTCCTTTTAAGGTTTTCTCATTAAATTTTATCACCCATTACCGCCTTTGTTCTTTATTACTTTCATCAGTTCTACACCAGTCAGTACCATCATCCACTGATTTCTTTAGCATCAGGTTTACAGTCTTCCTCTTTACCAATAACTTCTGTTAAAGTTATTGGTGATCTTTACCATAACAATGATTAAAAAATCCAATAACCTGGACTGTCTTTTTCTTGGCATTTCAGCTCTAATAACCTTGTCCCTATCTTCTGTTATTTTCTGATACCCTCACCTGTAGGTCTTACACTTGATCTCTTTTGTCCCACCTATGACTGCTCAGCTTTTAAGATAGGGATTTTAAGTTCCCCATTCTTTAACAACCATATTGTTCTACATAAGAAACCACAGATTCCAAATAAGTTTATTTTCTCCTTTCTGAAAAAAAAAATTTCACAGATTTGTCTTTCTCTTAAAATCTTTAGCATTTTTAAGCTCAAACACAACAGCAAATGTTGCATAATTCCTATAATATAAGACCTCACCTTTCCACCACCAAGATTCTGCCCACCTGCATGTGATCTCTTGCTACCTTCCTTCTATCTTGTTAAAGACACACTTTTTATATTCTCTAATGTTAGCCTTTCCACTCTCACCTACTTAAATTTGTATCCATTATCATCTTTCTATTCTATGTTTCCTACAAAAATGAATCATCATCTCCTCCCAAATACCCATTGGTAAATTTTCTCCTTTGCTCAGCACTTCAGTCAGCCTGGGTAGTGTGTGTGATGGGTGAACCCCACTCTCTTATCTGGATTCATAAGATAAGAGGCTGTTTTGCTTTGTCAGGCTACTTACCACATTGCCTATTCAGTAGTGTCTGTAAGCATGGAAATACCTAACAACATCCCAGTAAGTTCCCTGATATTCAGGCATATATACGTGCACACCTTCTCCATTGCATAGCAGATATCCAAGCTCCTCATCAGATTCAGGGTTCAATAACTTTGCCACTATATCAAAATAGCTTTCTTCCCTGATGTCCCACAGCTCTCAAATGACCAATTGATAGTCCAACTTCAGGTTAGTAGAAACTTTATTGACTTTACTTCCTACCCTCAACTTTTTAGAACCAGGTAATCTATCAGAGCCTAAAGGTACGGGAGTTAATCATATAATCCCTTGACTTCTTCATTTCCAGATCAATATATTCTACCAAATTGGGACAAGGAACCATAAGTGAGGTCCAGAATATATAGTAAGGTCTTGAGCATTACATCTCAATTCCACATCTTGCCATTCCAAAGTCCATATCTTAGCTGAGCCTTAAGTAGCCCACTGCATTATTCTTGTGGCCAATTGTTTTGGGATAAGGTAGTAACACAGGGTAGAACCAGAAGATCTTTTGGTATTATATCACTTGCTTCAAATTACTGCTAGAGAAATAGATGTGGGGAAATGACATGCAGTCGTCCAAGCTACTAAATTAAGCACTTACGAAGACCTCACTTGGTGATTCTAACAGAGGCTTGTCAGGAAGAAAAGGAAAACAACATATGTAGAATTTACTAAGTCTAATAGACAGGTAATACACTATTGTTCAGAATTGAAGAAATCTGATGAAATTCCCACTTATCCCATGTCTGCATGCTCTTTTCAGGGGCTGTCCTCAGGCTCTTTGCTGGCAGTTGGGGCACTCAGCAGCAATAGCTGGATCAGCTTTGGGGAACAGTAGCCCATTCCATTAGGCTGAGGTGGAGTAGCCATCCCCAACACTGAAGTGTCCTACACAATTTTACTGATCAAACTAAATACAAGGGCCAGCTATAATCCACTGGGCTAGTCACCCATTTCTTTCCTTACTACAATGAATAATCTTGAGTGGTCAACAGTGTATGTGTCAAAGTTCTACATATCTTTGTCCCCACTCCCTTCATGTTATATGCCTGCCTCTTCTCCAGAGTTTATTGCTTATGATGTTCTAAACATTGTTCTTCCAGATCTCTGACCAACCAGAGAACCTACTCATCACAGCTCAGGAGTCTTTGTAGGTCTTTACTTTAGGCCATTTCTCTGTGCTTAAAAGCTGAGCGGTAAGACCCATCACCTGTACCCCAGCCTGCACTCCTCTTGGAAGGGGCTGTCCTCATCTTTTTCCCCAGAGCTCTCCTGGGCAGGGATATACTGCAGCAGAAATGCATTTTTTGGCTGGTGTGAAAGTTATGAATCAGGGCTCTTTCAGATCATTGCAAGGAGCCCTCCTTGGGACCACAGGTGATAGGTGTCTGTGAAACAAAAGCATGCATCATAAGCCTTGGGGCCATCTGGTCAATTCCAAAGACACTATTTCCATACAAAAGATGGTGTTGTGCTAGCCCAGCCTCATGACTTGGTCAGCCTGAAAATGCCAGGCTTATGAAGACAGCTGCAGTTGAACAAATACTTAATGTCCCATGATCAGGCACACTGTCTCTACCAGAGTCTGTTAGCATGACATGGGCTGCTGTTCAAGTACTGGATGTCAGATGCTTAGAGCTGCTTTGTGAAGTACCTTTGAAGCTTGTCACAGTCTCAACAAGGCATCTTTTATTACCAGACATATCTGTAGCACCAGAGGATCTTCTGAGCCTTTCCCCTGAGCTTCAGGGCAGCTGTCATTGGCATTTTGGTCTACTGAAGAACCACGTTGCTCCAGGATTCACTCAATGACTGCTGCAGGTCAAGCAGTGTGCACATTGTGACAAAGGCTGCCTCCAAAATCCAAACTGGTCCAACAAGTACTTTGCCTCTCAGTGGTAGAAGCTGTAAGTGGAATAAGTTTTCCCTCACTTTTGAGAAACAACCTGGCATGCCCCAGAACATCAGATCTCTAAAACCCTCATATAAATTTTTATATTCCTTTTCCCCCACTCCTGGAACAGGTGTTTTACTAGGGAACCCAGATAACTTGGCAGTTCCTGTTTGCTGACCTGTGTGATAGAGTGTGTAACGTTGAGAAAATCAGAACTCTACAGACCATGTTGTGACAAAGAGAAGCGCTAACCCCATGGCTATGTGTAGTGAGGCTCTCACCAGCAGGATGGCTTGCATTCAAATGTGATGATCTTTGGTTTGCTGTACTGGTGGAGATTGAAACAAACTCACTCATGAGATTATTAGCAACATATCAAGGGCCTGAAGGCATGTTTCATGGGTCTCAGGAAAAACATCATAGCCAACATAGCAGCTGAGGTTGGGATAACTGCGCCTGCTGTTGTTCCCCTAGCAATGGCCAAATGGGTGGACTGCACACTGGTATATGAGAGAACCACAAAGCCTGCATTCTTTAAGCCTTTGAAAGTGGCACCAAATTTTGCAAATTTTTCCTGAATGCAGTATCAGTAACAACATTGTTCTGACTTACTGTTTTGTTCAGGGCTGGAAGATCAATTTTAAGGACTTACACCTGGCCATTCTGCTATATGAACATCCTGCAAAATGCATAGGAGGAATGTAAAGGTTCTCACAGCTCTAATGATATGTATCCCAATTTCATATGGGGGGCCAGAAAAATAACCACAAGTGGGTGTACAGATCCACTGGACCTACTGGAGTCAAACCTTAGATAGCTATAAATATGTTACCTGTCTCCATAGGTATCCATTCCAACAGCAGGGCCCAGTGATATTTGAAAACTTCTGGTATTAGTGTCAATTAGACCCCTTTTCACGATCCCTTCAAAATCTAAATAATTCTTTATCCCTAGAACAGAGTTGCTCTGTTAAGTATCTAAGATTGATAGATTTGGAGGAAAGAGGCAAAATTTGGGGTTTCCTATAATTGGGGATGAAATGCACGATCCTTCCTCAGAGGAAATTGACCTTCCCTTTAATCACTGGGCTCTGGGCTTGAGAACTATCTCATGTCTGGCACAGGCTAGGAACTGCAATTTTTCACTGTGGTTGAAATTAGGTTTCTCCTAGCCAGCTCTTAGTTACTTTTGTTTATCTACACAGTTCCAGCAACATTCTCGTGAATTTCCCATCTTTCTTACTCCTGGAAACTGAGTTCCGAAGACTAAATTAGACTTATGTAGGTGTTGGGGTGTGGAAGGGTGAAAAGAGATCTGAAAAGAGGAAGCAGCTTAGGCAGAACATTAAATGAATGTATGGTGTTTTAATCAGCTTTTTGCAGCTGTGATCAAAAGATCTAACAGAAATAATTTTAGAGGAAAACTTTGTTTGGGACTCTGAGTTTCAGAGGTCTCAGTCCATACACAGCTGGATAAATTGCTCTGCACCCAAGGTAAGACACAGCATCAGGGTGGAAGGGTGTATGAGGGAAAAGCAGCTGAGAACGTTGTACCAAGAAGCAGAGAGAGACTAAGTTTCACTCACCAGGGGCAAATATGTACTCCAAAGATTTTGCCCCAGCATCCCACCTCCTCCAGCCACATCATAGCCACCTACATTTACATAGCAGTTAAGACCTGTCAGAGTATTAATGCACTGATAAGTTTAAGACTCTCATAACCCTATCATTTCACCTATGAACCTTCTTTTATTGTCTTACACATGAACTTTTAGGGGGCACATAATCTCTCAACCAAAACAGATGGTGGATTTTATGCATTTATAATGTTGGGCTTTGGTTTGTAATAATATTGGAGATATAAAGAGATCACAGGAGTGCACCTGCATATAGAAAAGTAATTCAGCTCTAATCTCTAGTCTGGCAGGTACAACCTCAGCAGCAAACCAGGATCAGGTTCTACAAACTTTTCTCAGTCATGGATTTGTCTGGGCTCAAACGTGCTTCTAAGCATGTGAGGAAGCAATTTCGAGACAACACAGTGGAACTGAATGCCTTGCTAGACTATCACATGAGAAAAGCTTTTGCTGATAGGAATACCTTGATTAAAGAAAAGTAAGCAGTTTAAAGTGAGGTTCATTGTTTCCCAGATCTTTAACTTGCAAAAGTACTTGTGAACTCTCAAAAGGAGCTGCTCTGAGCAGCACCCCCTGCAAATTTAGCCCACAACTTTCCATCTTTGAATTTTATTCAGAGCCACTATTTACAGATTTCAGTGTACCACTGTTCTGAGGGCTGGTTCGGAAGGCTGTGGCCTGGTGCAAACATGGACTAGGCTGTCTGCAGTGCAGAGTTGGATAGCTGGGTGTATCCACAGGTCAGGTGAACCAGCCAGCCCTGGTGAACCCAGATTACCTTTCCTGCACATCCATCCTACAGAACCGCATGACTGTGCTCTGTTTCTTCTTGAAGACATTCTTGCTGTTGAGGCTACACCGATGATTTGGTCCTCAACGTAAGTATAAGTCACATACATAATTCTGTATTTTATTCAGTCATTCACTGTTGCTTTATAGAGTCTCCTGTGTATTCCTTTAGATGAACTGGGGTTTTGTCTTTTGAAGCCCTGCATATTGTCTTTGCTGGCTAGATATAAATGGTTGTATACAACTTTCATTTATAAAGTGAATTTTCAAATAAATATTGTCGACAGCTTGCAGATAAATGGTTCCAGCTGCATTGTTCATTTTCTCTGTCATCCTTAACTTGTGATATTTTTTTTCTTTTGAAATCTGTTTTTGTCCCTGGAGTTCTCTGAGCATCTCGGTAGTCTTCTCTCCCTGGCTGGTAATATCCATGCAGTGGTTTGTTTAAACATCTAACAGTTTTACTAGCACAGTGGCAAAGTTCTTTCATTTCCAAAAATCTCACCCTAGAGGATTGTCACAGTTTTGTGTTCTCATCATTAGATTCTTTCAGTTAAAACTCAAATCCAGAGGGTGCCTTCCACTGAGCAGGGACCTGGGTGGAGCAATCCCATTGAGACCATCATAATGACGACAAGGGCATGTTTCAGAGAAACTGTTGACCACATTTCCGCTTCCCTGAGTGGCTATGTCTGCACATCTTCTCCTACATCTGCAGGCTGCATTTATGTGATGCTCTGAACTCTGGCAGGTCTGACTACAATCCTGGCTCTTCCATTTACTGGCTATATGACCTTAAAAAGATGCTTAGCCTCTCTGAACATCACTGTTCCAATCTGCTCAAAATGGGAAAGACAAAGTGCAATCCAACAGGATTGCCATGCATATTTGGTGTGTATTCTGTTAAGAACAGTGTGTTCTGTGTGTATTGAATAAGCCCATGAAGAACTCAGTATAAACCTAGAATAAAAACCTGAGGAACATTGGCAATGTTGATTATCGCCACCATTGTTTAGAAAATCTATATAAAGAAAGGTTTCTTTACATAAAGGTTTCTTTACATAGAGCTTACATAAAGAAAACTTTCTACACCTAAAAACCTTTTTATAGCTGTAGATAGTTACTGTGCTCATTGTAAAATTAAACAAAAAATAAAAATCCAATGGCCGACATGAGAATTAAGCATGGCCATGATGAGATAGAAGGTGAGTGTTGAAATCATGCCTAGACTTTGAAAAAGCAAAGAAATATAGTTTTGCTTTAGAATAAATTGAACAAAACAGAAGGTAGAACTTACTATGTAGCGTGATGTCCATGACGTGTAAACAGACCCCCACACGCAGACACACACTGGCCTGGCAGGGGCAAGCTGCTGGCAAAGTTGGGGTGAAGGCCTCTGGTTTGGAGATTGTTGTCAGCGCTGGCTGAGGAGAAGCAGGGAGCCAGGTTCACTGGGGTTTACAGTCAGCAGGATGGGGCAGCACAAAGAGAAGAAAGCAAAGAGGTAACGGGGCAGTACAGGAATCCTGAATTCCACTTCCTCAACTCCCAGAGACATCCTGGGCAAGCAAATCTCCCTCCATGGACCTATTTCCTCAAGGGCAGAAAAGCAGGTCACACTGATGAGAGTAAACAGATGAAGACAACGGCAGCCGATACTCTCTGAGGACCCAGTAAGCAGCATGCAATTTTCTTCTCTTGATTCAGATTCTTGGCAACAGCCCTGCAAGGTGTTGCTACCCTTATTTTGATAGATAAGAAAACAGGCTCAGTAAATTCATAGATGTTTCTAGGTTCACACAGCTCAGCTGGTATTTATTAATTAATCTATTTAAATTGACCCAAATTTTATGCATGTACCATGTGCATGCTTTGAAATTTACATTCATTGAGGAATAGCTAAATCAACCTAATTACATATGCAGCATCATGCATATTTCACATTTTTTGGAAGGGGAGTAAAATACTTAAAATGTATTCTCTTAGCAAATTTTAAGAATGTGATACATTGTCACTAACCGTAATATTCATGTTTCACAATAAGTCTCTTGAACTTGTTCTTCATTCTAAATGAAATCGTACAGCCTTTGGCCAGCACTCATCTAGATGGGACCTGCACATGGTTTTATTGCGTCTTGAAATTCATGTTCCTCCTTTGCACCACAAAGCTATAAGGATTTCAGCATATGTAGGAAACCAGAAGAGGAAATATGACTCAGGTGAAGTATGCCAGACAACAGAGCCGACACAACACAAAGGATTGAATTTAAAAGCAACATCTTTCTTGGTCTCCTTGGTCTCCCCCTGCTGCTTCCAAACCAGTACCCGAGGCTTCAGTGAGGTCCCCAAGGGAAAGTCTATCCAGATTACTATCTTGCTCTAAAATTTCTACATTGCTTAAGAGAGAACCAGGGGTTTCTGAGATTAGCACTTAGTACCCACTCACTATGGTCTAATCCCACACCCTCCATCCTGCCCTGCTCCTCCTTCATCCCTGCTTGCACACTTGACCCATAACCATACCCCACTTCTACTAGGCTTTTACTGCAGCATCTCCCACCCTTTGCACACACGCCCCTCTTCTGCAAGCTTTGTTTCAGATTCTAATCAAAAGCTCCCTGCTAATTCTTCTCTGCAAGGAGAGGGAGCATCTTCCACTTCAAGCAGCTTGTAGGCTTGAATGGCAGAAAAACCGCTGGAAGCATCACAGAAACCCAGCAGGATAGAAGATGTATCGATGAATTTTATTATGTTGTTGAATAACTCAAAGAGCAGTTAGTTACAGCATATTGCTTATGAGGGTGATGTATGATGATATATAAACTGCTGTTAATTACTTTCATAAATCTATTAATTCATGTATGTTTTTACTACATCAACTATATTAGTGTATCTGCATTTATGTAGTTTTATAGCTCATAGACATGAATAATATATGATTTTAATTTCATCCTTGTTTCAGTGCTAAGACAATACTTCTCTAGGGAATATATCACAAAGGAATGTCTTCTTATATATGAAGAAATTTTATATTTAATTTTTTTATATCATTATTGTATTTGGTGATTGAAATACTGCTTAGGAACATGATAGTGAGAAAACCAAAGCTCAGAGGTGTGATTTTTCTTAAGCTACACAGCTTCCAAGAAGACATGACATCCAAGTATTTGAAAAACAGTCCCATTCCTTTCTTATATGTCATAATATTTTTTTAAAAAAAATAAGGTAGATGATTCAAGGTGCAAAGCTTTGGGTGTTTTTTCAGCCTATTCCTGAGAAGTGGGAGGTGAGGAGTGGAGTTCCCCTCTTGCCTGTTGAATTTCAATTTTATTTTATTTATTGATATAAGAAAGCATTCTTCTTTACTGATTGTCTTTCTTTTCATTGAAAGTCCATTCTATATTTAGCAGATTTTTTTTTCCTGATAACACTGACGTTTGGGTTTGATAGTAGCCTTAGTTATATTTCTATTCTAAAAGCCAAATTCATCAGCAACTGCAAATAATGTCACCATTATCATCACTCACAATATTATTTTCATCAAGTGTAAAATATAAGCAATGGTTTGGCTGAAGCATATTGATTGTATTTCTTTGGAAAATCATGAAACTTCCTTTGAGATACACTATTTGTCATATCTGTATTTTTAGCCAAGAATAATGAATAACTGATAAAATGAAATATGGTGGGACATAATTGGCAAATGGAGAACATTTTGCAGAAATCACTCAAAGTATTTTGAATTTCATTTCTAGCCATGGTTTATTTAACACTAGCTGTGTGCTCAAAGTCATGCACAAAAGATTGATGATGTTTTAGAGCAATTCCTAAGTGTAATATTATGTCTTAAAGAATTATGCTACTCTCTTTAAGGGTGCTGAGAAAGATGTTAGAAGACATCAATAACAATTCAAGAATTACTAACCATCTGCATTTTGTAAATCAAGTAGACGGGGGTTATCCCTTATACTCCCTAAAGGATTACATGATCCTAAAAGACATTTACTAAAATATTTGTAGAACTGTACAGTTTGTTATGGAAAGGTAATGAATTTGAGCATATCCATACATGTCCCAAGAAGAATGAAATAGACTGGTAGAAGGGATCCACGTGGGAAGAGTTTCTAAGTGTGGTGTTGGCATTGATGTTTCAGTTGGTGTTTCCTGAAGCATCATTTTTACTCCCTACAGGGAAGTCATAAGTGTTCTGTCTAGTGAGCATTGTTCCAAATAGTTCTCCTGTGTCCTAAACATTTTTATGAGGCTCTCTCAGTGTGTTTGCTGCCTCTAGGAAAGAATTTACTCATTGAGAAGCTTCAAAAGATGAAACTTGTCCTATGACTTTCTGGCTTTCTACTCAACCTTGTAACTAACTTCCTTTTTTCCTTCCTTCCTTCCTTCCTTCCTTCCTTCCTTCCTTCCTTCCTTCCTTCCTTCCTCCCTTCCTCCCTTCCTCCCTTCATCCCTCCCTTCCTTCCTCCCTCCCTGTGCTTTCTTTATCTTCTCTTAAGGCAGTGTGATTTTGTGTAACTTAGAGTAGGGGAGTTTGATAGGAGTCCCAGGTTGAAGATTCATTATCTTTGAAGCTTCAAGCATTACTTAGCCTCTCAGTTTTATCATCTATAAAATGGAGATCATAATATAGCTTAGAAACATTGCTTAGAAAAATGATGCAGAATAAACCCTCATCTTAAGTCAGTCATTGTTAGTAAGCCTCTTATCCCTTCTGAAACAGAGATTCCTCTTTTGAAACATGGAAAAATATACAAATAATTCTGGTCTTAGTTGCTTTTAGATTTATCAAAAATGGAAAAGAAACTAATATTCTGGTAAAATAGTATGTCTTTTGCAGTGATGCAATTTGGTTCAGTGTATTGGATTCAAAAGACTTTTGAATCCTGATTTTAAAAAATGGATCAGTGCACAAACCATTTGGCTCACTTGAGATGCTATTTCTAATTTTGAGAACTTTAACAATAACACTCATTTATCAAGGTCACTGTAGAATGCCAAGTGAGGTAATGTATGTAATTGTATAGCTTTTAAGTATAGAAAAGGGGGTATTTTAACAATTTAGCTGTTAATCTCCCAATTACTAAGAGCCAAATGGATTTCATTTGTCTTCTTTATATCTATTTCTAGAAAAAGTGAAGACATCATCTTCACCTTCCCAAGCACTTAATTCAGTATGGTGCCTTCCCCTGATGAATTGCACTTAAAACATCAAGGATAGTGCTTAGAGGGAGACCAAGACCAACCCATAATTCAGAAATCAAGAGTATTTGCCAATCTGTCTCTTAGCCACTATAGAGAACAGAGTGGAGACCTCCATGGAGCATTCCTTCAAGGAATGAAAAGTCTAATGGGAGACACAAGTCTCTCTCTCTCTCTCTCTCTCTCTCTCTCTCTCATGCACACACACACACACACACACACACACACACAGAGTAAAATGAAATAGAATAAGATATGCACTTGTTTAAAGCAAGGTTAGAGTTAAGTACTACAGGAATTCAGGAGAAAACAACTATCCATAAGAGGAAGTGCTCATGAATAAAGTGACATGTAAACCAGTTCAGGCCAATGAGTTTGGATCTAGTGGAAAAAGAAAGGAGACCAGCAGTCAGCAGCCAAGTGTTAGCCAGCTTTTGTTGCACTGGGACAAATATCTGAGAAAAACAACTTGGAAGAGAAGAGATAAATTTTGACTCAAGGTTTCAGAGGTTTTAGTCCATGGTCAGCTAACTCCATTGCTCTGGGACTGAGGTCAGGGAGAATATCCTGGTGGAAAGATGCTCAGCTTATGGCAGCCAAGATGCAGAGGTGGGAGAGGAAGGGGTCAGAGATAAAATAAAGTCCCTATTGACATGCCCCAAGCTATTCCAACCATGTCCCATGTCCTATAGTTCCCACCTCCTTGCAGGACTCCATCCAGCTATCAATGAACTCATCCACTGTTGAAATCAGCGCCCTCACGATTCAATCAAACTCAGAAACACCATCTTCAAATGTCAGTGCACTGAGGACCAAGTCTTCAACACATGAGACTTTGGGGGATACTGCATACTCAAATCATAATAAGCAGTGATAAGTGAACTGTAATAAAAATGTTTGAAGGAGGTAATTGAGAAAGAGGAGAATACATAAAATAAAGAAAACTTTGCATTAGAATCTATATTATAG
Organism: Geosciurus inauris; assembly: GCA_004024805.1. Classification (NCBI taxonomy): domain Eukaryota; kingdom Metazoa; phylum Chordata; class Mammalia; order Rodentia; family Sciuridae; genus Geosciurus; species Geosciurus inauris. The sequence continues at coordinate 48,382 of PVHX01003810.1, forward strand.
GAAAATTGTATAGACTCCAAAATGAACACCAAAATGGACACCAAAATGGGTCCCAAAATTATCCACATGATAAATTTTTAAAGCCAGGGGTGACATTACCAAAACTGTGCTTTAGGAAGATCCTATTTTTATTCACTTTCTACCACAAAACTTTTGGAGCTGTTAGTGGTTCTCAAGACTCAGCCTGCCTGGTGTCACATGCATGCATGTGTCTCCCTCTGACCTTCTCCTCACTCCAGTGGGGAAGTCCAGGCCCTCAGAGTCCCTTCCTTCTCCAGCCTCCCTCTGCACACAGAATCTTTCCTCTCTCTCACTCCTGTGCTTGGCTGCTCTCTGCCATCCACCAAGTGTGTCCTTAGCCATTTCTTAGCCTCCACAGCTCCTCAGAGCTCTGTAATTCCTTCTCAGGTGCTCTGGGGAGATTCCATTGCCCACTCACCTGGTCTTCCTGAAACTGTCCCTGACACTCTGCCGGAGCACATGCCACACGACAGGTAGAGTACTAGTTTGTTTGCATGCCCCCCTTTCCTCTAAAGTACTGTGAGATTCTGGGTAAAATGGTCCATTTTTTGTGCATTTTTAAAAGTCCATTTCATTACCATTAGACACAGACTTGTTATAAGACATACTGTGGGTGACACTGAACACTGGAAAATCTAATTTGAAATGATTCCTGAGATGCTCCAGTAAGGTGAAATGTATTTATAATGTATTTATAAAATTGGTAGTCTCTAAACCAGCCCATGGTTTGTTTGTTTGTTTCTTGCTTTCTTTCTTTCTTTCTTTTTTTTTTTGGTATGATTGGTAAGATTTTGGTATGACGACTGGAGGCATTGATTGCATGGTCTCTAAGATTCCTTTTAGTTCCAACATGCTATAAAGTCAAACGTACTTAACTTAATAAAGGATTATCATGACTACCAGATTAATATAAAACCTTTTCAAATTTGGATAAACATAATAATCTCCCCTTCCTGCATAGCAGATTAAGGACCAACCGACACTCAGAAGCTGAGTAGATATTAAAACACAAACTCCACAATATTTCTTATATACTTTAATTAAAAATGCAGCCTGGGCTTGAGGACAGATTCTTACTGACTCTCCTGTGAACTGAGTCCTTCTCCAGATGGACATTCCAGAGGCCTGGAGGAAGCTCACAATGTCATGGCAGGGATCGATGTGGAAAGGCCTGCAGCTTATGTATGGTATGTCCTGTTAGAGGAAGCCAGAGGCAGGGAGCACACACTAACTTTAACTTTGATCAGCAGCACAACCAATGAGTGTGCAGCTCTCACACACACCAGTGTCTCCTTCCATGCTGCAGGTGGTAGTGAGGGTGAGGCAGCAAGGAGACAGAAACAATACACCCCCCATTGCCCAAAGAAGTGGAAGGATTGGGAGAAATTCCTATGACTAGGCACACACACACACACACACAAAAGCACACAGTGAAGAACACCTTCTCCCAACACCATCACACACACACACTATACCTGTTCTACAGAATGCATTCAGTATGAATAGTTTCTAACAGAAATTGTAAAAATCGTGCTGTTCTCTAGAACCAAGAATCCAAAGGTGACAGTAAGAGCTGAAGATATGCATTTGCCCCTTAGAGAATTACTCTTCTGGTGTTATTTTCACCTTATAAAGTTTTTTATTATTAACATATGTAACAGGTTTGAAAGTATATTCATTGGTTCAGATTTAAGAATTCATATATCTTCTAGAAAAAATGTTAACTGAACATGCTTCAAAGGCAGAAAATTAGGTATGAAAAGAATAAATCCTTCCATGTCCTTGGAAGGGTAGAAAAGATAGGAGAGGGGGACAGCATCCCCATGGTTCCATCTTCTAGAGTCCTCTCTTGAGGACTCATCACACTATATTCTAATTTGAGTTCATTAGCCTCTCAGATAGCTCATCTGTACATCACTCAAGTTAAGAGATACACGCTATGAGGCATCCAATGAATCCTTGTCCAATGAAGGATCAATAAGTATTTTATGAAAACTTTCATTGATCTAATTATATACTTCTGTTTTATAGATGGTTTTCTAGATCTAAATATATTAAGATAGATCTAAATATATTAGATCTAAATATATTAGATCTATATATATATAGATCTAAATATATTAGATCTATCTTAATATATTTAGAAATCAAGGTAGAAAGGTAGAAATCAAGAAGAGAATTTGACTATATGTGACTTATTCATGGAAGTGATCCCAGGAACTTGGGAGGAGAGAGAAGTGTGATGAGTAGGATATCAAGTCAATAAATATTTTTGGTTATCTGATGAACCCTGTGGATCATTGGGCCTCAATTTTTCTAGAGACTTCTGGAAAAATGCAAAGAGGTACCACTGGAAACAGAGTAATCAATATAGGTCCCTTCTTCATTATGGAGATACTTTGAAGCAAGGACCAAATAATATTCCAAGAAGTAACAAAGCAGCAGTTTTAGGCACCTAATCCCTGTTAGTCATTGACTGAGTACTGCTACTTTGCTAAATTTCTGATACTGCCCTGAATGGGGGCCAAACCTGCTCCAGTTCCAGACAATTTCCAGGCAAGCATCCTAGGGGCTTGTGATAGGAAGACACCAGTATTGCACAGGAACACTGAACACCAGCAATGTATGTGGATTCTCAGCAGCATGTTCAGTGATGTCCCATCTCAACTCTAGAAATCATTTCAGGCCTTGTAAGGATGGGTTGCTGACCCTGTCCTGGCTGTAGAGTTCTTACGTAATCACCTTGTCCATAAGTGTCTAATGATTTTCTTATTTAATAGCACCACAGCAAGAGCTCAGTTTCCAACTTCCCTCATGATAAAAATGACATCAGCTTTATAGTATTTAGAACATACTTGGTGAACAACACTCATGATGATAAACCCATGAATACCCTCCATTCTTACCAGGGCTGCTCAGTTTGTGGGCATATTTTGCAGGCACTAGGGTAGTTGAAAAGGGAGGCTGGGTGGCATCCACTGGATGAGTTAATTCAATTCCCCTGGTTTTGCAGTGTTTGGGCTTAGATGGATGCTCTTTCTGGTTGGTATTGACCTGAGATTAAAAAGATATATACCTTTTGATCCTGATTGCATATGTCTGTCTTCAATCATATTTCCCAAGATTTTCTTATTTCATCACTCTAAATGTCCAGCCTTTTCCAGGCCCTCATTTCTCACTGTCCACTTGTCCAACTGTTTTCTTACCTGTGACAATATTACTCATCAAAGAATTGCAAACTAGGGAGGAATAACCACCACCACTGCATTTACTAGATATCCATAATTGAAGTTGTACTACAATGACTATTTTCTGCTCATTTAACATGTTGAGTTGGCCCATTTGTAAACCAGTTCAGGTTATTCTTCCAACATCAGCTAATCTGAGAATAACCAACACAGCCACTAAAGAGAGATCTTGGCCCATGAATGTGAAGTGGCGTACAGTTGCGGGCAGCCCATTTGTGTAAGTTACCGATACATCCTGCCCCACCTAATTTTCAAAGAATCTTTCCATAGAAGATGGATTGACTTAGAGCTCTCATGACAATGTCAACTCATAGCAGTATATCCCATTTCATGTCCACTAGAGGTTTTGTGGTCTAGTGTAGTTTCTGGTCCAGCAGCTTGTTAAGAGCTTCTTTTCCCAAAGTGAATAATAGCACTGTGTCAAAAAGAACACAGGCTTGTCTTGGAACCCCAGGAATTTGTAATGCCACATTCTTTTTGATGCTTGTCAAGAGCATCAACGTGTTGTGGATAACCATAGATAAAACTTGAATTACTTTGTGTCCTTGAATGTACTTATTTGAACCACTTCTGGAACGTACTATAAAGGACTCTAATGCTCTAACTTCACTTGAAACTGGTTTCCTGAGTCATCTGGAGTCAGAGCTATATTGCTAAAAGTGGTACATACTGTCTTCAAGATCTATGATGGCCATCCAAGCACTGATCCTGTTTCTTAGCTGAAGGAAGCATGAAGTTAAATAACCCCAATTTTACTTTTAAGGAAATGTCCTAGTATTCTTCAGAATCTTAGATCTCTTAAGTATTCATAGGTATTTCAGGCCCCCAATAAGTAATATGGTTAATCTGATGCTTATGTGCTTTTCTAGAGGTCTTGCCATTTTGTGGTCTCAGAGTCAGATTAACATGAAGTCATCAGTACATTGTCAATAAATAAAACATTGACCCCCCAGATCTTGTGGGGATGTCACCTGTCTTAGTATGTAAAGTTAATTGGGCAGGTGCACATTTATTAATTTCATTAATACTTGTATCTACTCAATGAGAGAGGTTAGTGGTTTTTAACAATGACTCTGGATAGGGCTGGGGATATAGCTCAGGGGTAGAGTAATTGCCTAGAATGCACAAGGCTCTGGGTTCAGTGTACTCATCTGCCCCACTCCCCTTTAAAGAAAAGAAAAGAAAAGACAAAGACTGTGGATCAAAATAAAAAACCTAAAAAAACTAAAACAATTCATACCAGGTTATTTTCAAGAAAAGATTACTGAACTCTGACACAGGAATAATGTTATTCATTACTGTATGTCCAGATGATCAAGGTCACTTCAATTTAAATTTTGAAAGACAGCAGGGGAGTTGACCTGGCCCTCATACGGGAGTGGCAAAGTGTACTGATATCTTTCCAAGTGAATGCTAATAATCTCAGATCATCCTTCCAGATAGGATTTGAAAATGTAATTTTCAGCTGGGCACGGTGGCACACCCCTGTAATCCCTGCACTTATGGAGGCTGAGACAGGAGAATCATGAGTTCAAGGTTAGCCTCAGCAATGGCGAGGGGCTAAGCAACTCAGTGAGACCCTGTCTCTACATAAAACAGAAAATAGGGCTGCAGATGTGGCTCAGTGGTCAAGTACCCCTGAGTTCAATCCTGGGTACCCCTCCCCCAAAATGTAATTTTTCTAAATTAATGTCTAGCTACTATGAGACCATAGGATAGAGATATTTCTTCTGTACTCCAACACAAAAGCTATAATTGAGGTCATGGCTTTATTACATTCTTTGCTACATTTACATGAAGTTACTATCAACAAGCAAAGCTATTTTTTGTACCATATCACTAAATTAAGCAGAGATGTAATAAGTAACATCCTTACCATATTTTTTGAAGTTTTTGAGGGTGGCATTAATCTCTGCCACTTTATCCAAGAGGTAGTATTCTTGTGATTTATTGTAAATGGAGATTAAGGGAAGTTTACTAAGTTTCTGCTTTGCCCTTTATAGCATAATAACTCTTTATCCACAGAGGAGGGAAGAAGATGATAGTTCAGCTGCTAAATACATCCATGGCATTTATACTTTTGGAAGCTGGGGAGACACTCAGTCATGTGGACTCAGAAACAGAAGTGGGGCATATTTGAGTCAGGCAACCAATTATCATGTGTCCTCTGTACGTACAAAGTGGTGGTGGGGGATGTTACACTGATTCTTTTGTTACCAGTTGTAATTCAAACTACAAGTCTATTCAATTGTATTTAATAATCCTCTGAATATGTAGATTTTCACTTTTCCTAGATGTGTGCAAACAGATATGTGTTGTTTTAGGGAGTTCTATCCATTGCTCACTATTGCTGTAGTGTGACAGATTATTCCTTGCACAGGTATGGTATTCCTTTCAATCAATAGACTCAGATTCCATGACTGACTTAGGTCTGGAAACTGCAGAAGAGAGGTTTTCTATGGATCAGATGACATCAGTTTTCAGCATGTTTGCTCTTAATCTTTTTAATTACAAGCAAGATGATATTCTCAGTGGCTGTTTCTCTATTTTTCCCCTTAAAATGCCATCATCAAAATCCCTGGTTGACTTTCTAAACTTTCTGCCTACAGTAATGTTGTGACCAATTTGTTTCTACTAACTGTGCACCACTTGAGATCCTGTGCTCTGAAATCTTCTCAACCCCCTCTGTTAAGGCATTTATGTTATCTTCCCTTCATTTGCTTGTAGACCATTATTGTTTTCAAGTCTCCAGGGCCTATTCCAGAAACACACCAGGGTGATGCCAGGCATACTTGCTGGGAGTTTTATGCTAAATGAGTGTAGAGTGCTCCTGTATGAATAATTTCTCATACACCCAGCATATATTCTTCCAGACCTTCCATATCTATCCCAACCATATTACGTTTTACTGATTTCTGACGCTAAGTTTTTTCTATCTCTTTTATGGTATACCCTTGCCTCCTTGGACGATGTTGACACTACATATTGTTTTAGAACTTTGAACAGATTTGAGGGAAGATCTTGAAAGAGTCAAATATCATATTGCTTGGCATTTGCCTTGGGTAAAGCCCTTGAAAGATCTTCATGCAATGAGACATTATTCTTCTTTAGTAAATATTAGAAACCTCAGTGGGCTTTGGAAAACCACCATTCAAGCTTCTCAAGCACATCTGCCTATTTTTGGTATCCTGGATCTGAGAGCTGTATTCTTTTTCTCATCATGAATTAACTTTACTGTAGAAGACTGCCTAGAGCTCTGAATTCAGGCTTCATTCCCAACTCTGAAGACTTTATAATCCAGTCTTGGATCTGATGTTTAACAAGTCTGTCGTCCCAGTGAAGATAAGTGTCTTTTTAAACATTGTCATAGAATCACAATTGCTTTTGCAACGTACCCTGAGTTAATGGTTTGCTGAACTGAGACTAGAATTTTCTTCCTTTAGAGTTCAATAGATATTGTTAACAGCCAGAATCCTTAAATTTTTCATTGCTCCATAAAACAGTACATATCCTCACACCTATAAAGGCAATTAAATAGAAGATGTAAATAACAATTTTACTATTGAAAATGTAGTAGGACATTTTCCAAGGTTGCTAGTTTTTTTTTATACTTGACTTACCTCCCTACTAAGGTGCCACATAATCATCTAGCCATTTAGCAATATAATCACAGAAACCCATTCCTATTATTTGTAATCCAGTCTACAATTCCTACAGGCTGTGCTTCTTTCAAAACAGATCCTGACATGAGGCTTTGATTGGAAATAGTCTATTCTGAAGGTATTAGAGTTTTCTCCAGTAAGGGACTGGGAAGGTCAAGTAAAGAGTCTAGTCTCACTCGCAATTATTTTTCTGGCCCACCAGGACTCAGTACTTTGGAGACCTCTGGGGCTGCTAGAAAATATTCCAGCATGGAACACATGCTATATGGCAAATACTGAGCTGAAAGTAAATGAAACAGGAAATAAAAGGCCCAAAGCTTAAGGGAGCAATCTGAAATTTGGAGTTTAATAAGGAAAACTGAAACGTGAGGCCATAGGTAAAGGCTCAAAATAAAATCAATACTCCATCAATGAGATTTAGGAAGAAAACACATTTTAAAATTTATCACTTACAAATATCAAATAGTGCATGGTACCAAAAGTAATACAGAAGGTTTACCCTGAAGAGTATCAATTTCCTGTTCAACCCCTTCCTTCTATTGATCATACTGTCCAGGACCCCCAGGTGTTAACAATTTATGCACTTATTTCTTGTGGAGTTACTTACATAAGTGCATACTGACTTTAGAAATATTACTTTAGCAGCAGCTATTTGTATTCTATCACTATTCTTTTCTCCAAATTTTAATAGAAAAATAAAATTGCTTTTTATATTCAATTACTCTTATTATTTAAATATATTTAGGTATCTACTAGTGTTGTACAAATTTCAGATAGCATTTTTTAGGAAAAGGATAAGAATGCCTCTACTCTTAAAGCAGGTTTGACTCAAGTATTTCTTTTTATTGTTGTACTGCTTAAATTTCTCTCTCTCTCTTTTTTTTTCTCTCTCTTTCTCTTTCTTTTCTTTCTCTCTCTTTCTTCCTCCCTCCCCCCCCCCTTCTTTCTTTCTTTCCAGGCTAGGAATTGAACCCAGGCCTTAGGCATACTAGGTAAGTGCTCTGCGACTAAAGTCCTGATTTAACTTTTTATTTGCTAATAGAGCATATATTGATGGAATAACAAAAGTGCTTTCTTAAATATTATTCAAAATACATTTATACAACTTACAATAATATATCTAAAATATCTGTATACACAAAACCTTACCATTTTTAACATATGTGCTTTTTCACCCCAAAATTACAAAGTAATTTCTTTTTAAGTTTTTTTGTTTGTTTCTTTTTGGGTTTTTTCTTGGGGCGGGGGCAAAGTTCAACCTTAATAGAGGGGACAATTTTAAAAGTTGGTTTAAGAAAATAGAACCTGAGGGAAATTGACACACAAAAGTACGTGACAAGCAAGAAATTTTGAGGAATAGTTTTAGTTTGTTAAATAAAAATGTTTTTTAGAGTGATATTTTTTCACATTACAAAAATAAACCAAAATGAAGAAAAGGTCACTGTAAAATGATGGAAAAAATATCTGTAGATTTGCTTGCTTTTAGTATTTTAGATAGCCAACAATGCATGTCAAAAAATGAATGCAAGATCACAACAATCTTGTATTTACTTTGTATTTGGAGAAGTTAGTGAAATAAGTGGCCACATTCTTTTTGTTTTTTTGCTTTTTGTTTTTTTTTTTTTGGTACTGGAGATTAAACTCAGGGATACTTGACCACTGAGCCACATCCTCAGTTTTATTTTGTGTTTTATTTAGAGACAGGGTCTCCCTGAGTTGCTTAGCACCTCATTGTTGCTGAGGTTGGCATTGAAGTTGTGATTCTCCTGTCTCAACCTCCCAAAGTGCTGGGATTACAGGCATGCACCACTGCGCCTGGCTAGCGGCCACATTCTTATTTTCCTTTAATTGTTATTAATATGGTTGATCTGATTGGCTCTTTGATGAATTTCATTCAAGAAGTTCTCCAGTTGTTCTATTAGCATTCATTTTTTAAACGTTGATGCTTCTTTAATGACATTTTGTAAAGGTATTAGTCTGGTTTGTAAATTGCATTGCACATGCTTCAGCAAAGTGAAGACTCTTTCATATTCTTCCTGGCTTTTGGATCTCTTTCATTATTTGTGCTTTTAGTTCAGTATTGACCTCTTCATGGCTTCAGCAATACATCAATTTTTATTTTTTATTGAGTGAAGAAGCTGGTATATTCTCTTCACCATATTGTGGTGAAGAGAGTATCTTTATCTTTTGGTGGCTCATGATTTTCTAAAAATCCACCAACAGTGAGGTCATTAGTTTCTAAAGAATCATGACCAAGAGCCTCTGTATGATTGGTTCATCATTCCAGTAAACTGGCTGAAGATGTTGAAAACTCAGTATTCATAGCATTTGAATATAGTAATGTCTGATGAAAGTTGGTCTGCAACCTGATTTTCAGCCACATCATCTATTGTTGAATCATTAGTGGTTTCTAAAATTTTATGAACAGGAAGAAGTTTAATAAGATCTAGCTATGCTCGAGTCATAAGTGCAGGCAGTCCTTTTCCTCCAATATGATTGTTCACAACAGGGTTCTGCTGTCTGCCTCTTAATAGTGGAGACATATACCCAAGTCTTTTAGGGATCCCTTGCTTATTTGGTTCTCCAGGTCATTTATGTTTATTTTGAGGTACAGGCACAAATTCATCTGCTTCATCTATCATCAACTCTTTTAATAACATAATTTGACTCATAGAGTTAGTATATGTGTGTATTGGCAAGTCATTATCCCAGTCTGTGTAACTCCAAGTGCTCAATGAAAATAAAACCAAAACCAAACAACAACAATGAAAATAAACCAAACAAACTAATAAAATCAAGGAAATAAAATTATTCCCAATACTGACAAATATTGTCAAGTAGGCATGAGATCTTCTTTTTAATCCTTTGATTGGCATTGAACTCTCTGTTGAATTATTTTGACATTTTTAATGCTTATGCACAAGATTCTTTATTCTTAATCTTGGATATTAGTTATATTCTACCCTTTTGAGACGAATCCTTATTTACAGAAACAAAAGTTAACATACTTTATATATGTTATCAAAAGCCTGACATAAAGGTATTAATATAGAAAAAATGAAGAATCTTTGAAGAATGAGAAAACTCAGGCTAGGACTGGGGTCCTAGATGCAAGCACGTGCTGCTTTACTGATTAAGCTGAATTTTAAAGTCTGGAATGATCACCTGCTTCCTGATAACTCCATGCCAAGACTAGAAAAGGGCAGGAGGTCAAATCTGGTATCTGGACAGAGAAAGTTATAAAAACACAAATATTGATAAGTATCAAAAATAGGGAAGGAAAGTCCCTGGAAACCAGAGATGGGTACCATGTGTCAGTTCTGGCAGGTGGGGAGGCTTTCTAGAAGCAGAAATGCTTTTGTCCAAGCCTATAGGAGGAAAATGATCCTTGAGAATCATAGTAACTTTTGTGGGAAAGAACTTTGCGGGCAGAGGTTATTCATTTTGGCCTAATGGTGAGACAGAGCATTGCAGGTTCAACAGTATTACAAATGATTTGGTATATCTGGAACAGAGGAAATCAACCTTTTCCTATGAAAGGCCAAATAGTAAGCATTATCCACTTTGCAACCAATCCATCTGTGGCAGCTACTTGAATTATAGTAGGGAAGCAGACATAGAAGATATTTAAGCAAATGCACATAAATATCCTGCAATACAAATTCATTAACAAAAACAGGCAGTGGGGAGCAGTTTGCAAACTCCTGGTTTGGACTGTAGAGGGTAGGGGGCTTTTAAGTGATGAGGTCTGCCATCAGGAGGTCTGCCAAACAGGAGGCAGGCTGGCTATGAATGGTCTCCAGTGGGAATGCTTCAGGTCCTCCACATGAGAACCTCTAGGAGAGGTCACTGCAGACGTCAATCAAGTTAAGGAGAACATCACATTTTAATGACCAATCAGGCAGTCATTACAAGTAAAGATGAGCTGAACTAAGCAACACTGAGAGCTCAGTGATGGAGATGCATCTGGGAGTCACGGACGAAGTGCCTGGTGAGTGGAGAACAGAAAGAAATTAAGAATGATGCAGGATTATGGCTTGGGTAAGTGGGTGGATGGACAGGTCAATAAGAACAGGGAGACAGAGGGAAGCTGAATTTAAAGATGAAGGTGCAAACTGAGATTTGCATATGTTGACCTACAGGTGTCCATGTTTCCTCCAGTTGGAATCCCCTACTATGTAAGTTTGCCAAATAAAGTACAGCACATCCAACTAAATTTGAATTTCATATAAATAAATACTTTTGTTATAAATATGCCTAAAGTATTTCATAGGACATGTTCATACTAACTTATAAATTTCTATTTGCAATTCCACTTAAATAGGGTTCCTGGATTAAATATGACAACTCTACAAATATACAGTTAATGTAGATTTTTAACTAGGAGATAGAGACATGTATGTGAACTATAAATTTGGTATTGAAGTATATGTAATTGATGGAAATTGCTGTCGGCCAGCTCTCTGACTCGGGTCCTGTTAATTAACCTCACCTAATATCTGTATAATTTGTAGACTCTATTAGTTGATTTTCATTAGCCTTTTCTCTTTTTAGAAGTAGATGGGTACAATAATGCTTTCTTGAATATATTTCTTTGGTAGTGCTGTACTGTTAGCTATTTAACGGGATTTTAGAGTTCTCTGTCCTTTTGAACTTTTAGGGAAAAGCAAGTTATTGTTTATATGCAAAAGTCTGCTTTTATCAATCCTTTAATAAAAATTAATGGCCATCCTTTCTGATATAAAATGTTTATTTTATTAATGCCACTTTCTCTTACTCATACGCTTTGGTCAAAGTATGCTATATTTGGATCATCAATTTTGATTTATACTCAAGTCACACTGAGGGGATATTGATTCCCTTGAACATGTTTGATGCATTACATCTCTGAATGCTACCATTGCCTACAAAACAGAAAAATTATTTCTCCTTACTTTTATTTTCAAGGGAACTTCATCTTTGAGAAAACAATCACATTGAATGGTCATATATTTTTAAAGTCTAAGTCTAAACAGTCATCAGAGGATGAAAAAGAGTCCTATACCCTAGTACAGAGAGGAGAGGTTCTCCAACTGCCTCAGACTGGAGGGTTATCATGAAATAATTTGGTCTTATTTTAATAATTTAATAACACTGAAAGCTGTGACCAGAAGCACTGCAGAAATGAATATCTCTACCACAAGCATCAGGGATGGGCACGCTTATCAATCTCTGCTACCAAAGACAGAACACAGCTTCTCCTTTTACCATTGAGCCATGTTACCCTTCCTTCATTTCGTAGGTTTTCTTCACAGATACCCAGAGTCATTTCCAAAGTAGTGACATTGAGATCAGCAGCAACCTAGAACAGATTTAAAAAAAAAAAAAAAACAACTTGCCATCTTGCAAGGAGATGGAATTGATGATCTGAAGACATGGAAGGTTCAGTGGCTGTAAATAAGTGATGATTAAATATGCTAAGTAATGGTAATATCCTGTCTAACTAATGCTATATTATTGATGAGCCAATATGAATCCTGATGTAGGCAGTAGGGACTTCCAGGGATCTGGAAACTAGATGTGGAAACACCTGCAGGAGTTGTAGGTATTTAAATTGGAGAAGACATAAGAGTGAAGCAGAATGTTGTGTAGCAGTAAGGAGATCCATTCTCTGTGACTCCAGAGGGCAGCGCTCGGGCCATGGAGTTAGGAGAACATGAAATAAGAGCAGGAGGGGAGTGGGAGCTGTGGATAGTATGTAGTAAGCACCTTCTGTGGCCAAGGGATTTGAATGTGTAGTTGCCATGCCTCTAAAAATTTATTTAGAGGTCCTGAGTTGAGGACTTCATAGGTATTACATTGCACTCATTATACACTGTACCTTCAATCCCTTTTGCACAAAAAAAATGCAACAATGTCTGGCTATCTGCAAGAGTCACAGACTACAGCACAGATGGGAATCTCACGAGCACACTTTCTGTTTCTCTGACTTTCCAGCCATTTTATCTTCTGCTGGCTTAAATGAGGAATGTAATGAATGGATTTGTTCATGTCATTCTCCTTTTCCTCTGGTGTCAGAGTCTCTCATTTTACTGAACATCCTTCCTTTCCACCGTTGTAACCTCGGCAGTTTGGGTAGTTTGAGCCCCTTGCTGTTCTAGAGGTGGTCTGAGTTGCTGTACATGAATTTCATTTGTATATCCTTGAGGCTATGTCTCCACATGGGCCATGAGAACCTAAGATTACCTTCAAGTTGGGCAGTGAGTGACAGATTTAGGGCAGCTTTTCTCTTTCCCTTTTCCCCTCCTTCTCCCAGTATCCCTCCTCCCTTTCTCCACTACAGGCCAGTGGGGAGGAGGAAGTGGGTCACTGGGAGTGTCCCTTCCACCACCCTTCCTGCTGCCTCTTGGCCTCCATGAGTAGAGCAGCTATCCATCTCAGCACCCTTCTGCCATGATGCTCTGCCTCACATTGGGCCCAGAGCAATGGACTCATCTGACCCTGAACTAAACTTCTGGAATCCTGGGACAAAATAAACTTTCCCTCCTCCAAGCTGTTATTGTCAGGTTTCTTGGTCACAGTGATGGAAAGCTGGCTAACACATGGTGATTGAATTTCCTTCAACCCCTTATATACAGCAAAGAGTGATTCTAGGAAAACACTTGAATTTTATAGAGAGCTCAAAGTACTTCTTTTAAGTGATACTGGTTTTAGCATGCTTTCCACCTTATATAACATAAAAGAGGGCCTGCACCTGGGTAATCTCCTACTGATTTTTCATTACTAGGTCATTCCTTTTCTTTTTTAAACTCTTGAGCCCATTAACTCTAACCTGGAAATCATTGCACCTCTATGCCATAACTGGAGAAACTGAATGGTTGTAAGTATCTGCAGGTAAGAGTTGGTATAGACAGAACACTAGATCACTTCCCAATTTTTCCATTCACTTAGTTGTGTGGTTTTCCTCTGTACTGCTCCAGAAATGTGTTTATGTAAGTAGGAGTTCAGTATGCTTCTCTGGAGATACAGAAAATATTTCTTCAAGATTGAACAGAATTTGCTAAAATAAAGTTGTGTCTCTTATAGCTTCATCAGGACATGTCCTTATAGGCAAATTTGTTTTTCAAGATACAATTGTAGGGTTGGGGATATAGCTCAGTTGCTAGAGTGCTTGCTTTGCATGTACAAGGCTCTGGGTTCAATCTCCAACACCACAAAAAAAACAAATAAACAAACAAACAAACAAAAACCATACAATTGTAATTTAATAAAGGTCACAATAGAAGAGAAAGGAGAAAAGACATTTGTTAAATATTTCCTATTTCATACCATTTTTAAACTCTCTTTTCTTTTTCTTTTTTTTTCTTTTCACGGTTGGGAATTGTACCCAGAGCATATTGTACCACTAAGCTAGTGCCAGCTCACTTTGGAGTTCTTACATAGGTGGTTTAATCTCTTAAACATTAAGTTCACTCATCTCTGAAATGCAGTTCCTATTTATTTTGTATTGTTTAGTGTCATGTATGTGAATTTGATTAGAACAGGATGTTGGGGGGCCTAGTAGAATAACTAGAAGATATGAATGAATCAATAAATTGTAGGTAAAGTAGGTTTCAATTGAGTGTTCAGTTAAGATAGAATAAAACTAATGGTCTTTAAAAAGGAGATCATTAATTTTGTGAAGGTCATGACTATTAGTCATGGTTCTCATTTCCTTAAATGCACATTTCAACATGAAGGTCTCTTTGCTTATCTTTAACACAAACTTCCCAGAATTTAGACATTAGATCACAAGACATATTCAACCACTATCATATGAATTAATGAATGAACTTGAAATTGGAAAAAAGTTACATTTTTCTCAACTTATTTTATTAATTCTTGTCTTAGTAACAAATCAGGAAGCTTGAACACTACTCTCATTTCAAAATATCTGAGAAATGTGCCAGTGAAATGACCAGTCAAGGAAGGAAGACATGTGGAACCATGGGTTCAGCGCATTGGAGATACTCTCAGAAATCAGCTCATCTTCTTTAAGAAGTCCACATATTGTGGTTTTCCCAGATGAGCCTTAATACACATGAATTATCCAGAACTCATTACAGATGAACCCCTTTTGCTTTCAAAGGTGTATCAGTTTGGATAATAAGTTATATGGCATCATAGCTCTATTGCCTGTTACCAAAGAAAAACAAATGAAAGCCTTTCTCTAGGATTTGGCAGCTTGAACACTTCCATGTTGTGGGAAGCTCAGGAGATCAGGACATGACTCAGAGAGTCACTGTACAATGCACACAACAGGAAATATTCATGCACACCCTCATAATTGCCCTCAGCCACCCCTGATTTCCCAGATCTGTATCTGCCCACAAAGGTCATGGCCGCTTCCCAGGTCTCTCAGTGGAATACTGCAGTTGATGGATAAGCTTCCTGGGATGAACCCAAAGTCACCAACAGAAGCTCAGAATCTCAGGCTTTGTTTTTCTTCTCTGTTGTTACACCTTTTACCTCTTTTCTTTCTTCTCTTTCTCACTCACCCCTGCACATCTCCTCTGCTCTCCTCTCTGTTTGTTTCTGCTTCTTGTTGTTGAACTTCTCATCTGTCACTGCGCTGGCTTCCTCCCACTACCTTCTCCTGTGCTGTCTGCATGCATTCCTTCCTGCCTCCGTTTTCCTTTACAATCCCTGTTCCTATATTCTGATCTCTATCTTTTCTCTTTGGTTTTCTCCTGTTTATTTCTGAGCCAATGTTGTACATATGATCCTGGGCCTTTCCTTAACAGAAGACCACCTTTTTTCATTGTGATTTGACAACTGACAGTTCTGAGCGACACAAGTAGCCAGGGTACCTGTTAGAAATGGAGTCTGAAATGTCAAATCGAAGAGCAATAGGCTGAAATTTTATATATACTCAGTTTCCATTTTCCTGACAATCACATCAGGTTCTAAAGTCCTATGAATCAATATTACAGGTTTTCCTGTTATCATCACACCTAACATTCAGCAGAGCTGATTCTTAAAAAAAAAAAAAAAGAATAAAGTTGAAGTGAGATTCTAAGTGTGAAATTAACACAAATAGAAAATGTTTGCATTCTGAAGAAGCCTGGAGGAATAAGGAACATTAAATTGCAAAGGCAGAATTGGCCTGCCACATGGGTAGACATGGCTTGGATGCTCTAAGTAATAAATCCAGAGTTGGAGAAATCAAACCTCAGCAGTGTTTTGCACTTAGTCTCTCAGAACATTCCCAATTAATTGAATGGACCTAGTGAAGTTCTCACTGAAATGAGGAATCTAGGAAGGTATCTGAATCTCCACGATCGTCCACTCACTAATTGTAAAGGAACGGTTACACAGTGTTCACTAGGTTACAACCAGCATTGTGCTAGGCATTTTCATATGTTTTAGAAAATTTTCATTTTAAGGTACTTTCTGACTTAAAAATAAGTTGCAAAATGGCTGCACAGAATTCCTGTATACCAGAGGTCTTCTACTGAGGGTGATTTTGTGCCTTCTCCCCCAAAGACACTTGGGAATGTTTGGTTCATCATGGTGGAGGAGGGGTATGGCTGGCCTTTTGTGAGTAGAGGCCAGGAACACTGCTAAGCATCCTCCCACATAAAGGGTCACCCACAACAGCCTCCAGTGACAACAGTACTGAGACTGAGAAATCCTGTCCCCATGTTCTTCGTCCAGAATCCTCAGATGTAAAATTTTTACATAACCATAGAACAACTATGAAAAATGGGAGTTAACATTGATATACTACTATTGTCTAAACTATAGATCTTTATCAAATTTTGCTACTAATCCCACTAATTTTTTTTTACAGTAAGGAATGCAACTCGAAATTTTGGAATTAATTGAAATAATTCCTTAGTCTCCTTTATTCCAAATAGATTTCAGATGTGTTCCATGACCGTGACGTTTTCAGATTTTATTTTGGTATTAGAGATTGAACCCAGAGGCACTTTTCCATAGAACTATATATCCAGCTGTTTTTTTTTTTTTGATACTGAGGATTGAACTCAGGGGTACTCGACCACTGAGCCACATCCCCAGCCCTATTTTGTGTTTTATGTAGAGACAGTGTCTCACTGAGTTTCTTAGCGCCTCACCATTGCTGAGGCTCACATCCAGCTCTTTTTAAAAAAAATTAATTTTGAAACAGGGTGTCACTAAATTGCTGAGGCTGGCTTTGTACTTGCCACCCTCCTGCCTCAGCCTCCTGAGGAGCTGGGATTACAGGTGGGTACCACTATGCCTGGCTTGATCTTAACACGTTTAAGACCAATGGTGAGTCATTTGGCAGAATTTCCCTCAGTTTTATGGAATATTTATTTATTTTAGAATCCAGGTTGTGCATTTTTCGACAGGAGAATCTTGCCAGTCTTAACAGATGACATTGGCTTGTTCCTTTAGTGGTGATATTAACTTTGATTACTTGATTAAAGTGGTGTCATAAGTTTCCTCCAGTTTAATGTTACCATTATCCCCTCTCTAATCAGTAAGTATCACGTGGGAGTTAACTTCTCAATTATCTAAATATCCTGTCTCATCACATTAACTTTAGTGTCCATTAATGATTTTTGTCTTAAAAAAATACTTTGGAGTTTGGTGGTTTTCCTATTTCCATCACTATTTTTTATGTATTGGTTGAAATTCTTCAGAGAAGAATTTTTCTTCTCCTCCATTAAACTGTTCATTTAATTATTAATTTATTTCATCATAGACTCAGGGACTATATTTTTTTCTAGGGCTATATTCCATTATTCCAATTATCCCACTGATATTTTACTCAATTTTCACCATATTTGACCTTTGG
Organism: Geosciurus inauris; assembly: GCA_004024805.1. Lineage (NCBI taxonomy): Eukaryota > Metazoa > Chordata > Mammalia > Rodentia > Sciuridae > Geosciurus > Geosciurus inauris. The sequence goes on from PVHX01003810.1 coordinate 66,117, forward strand.
GAGCCCCCTGAAAGTTGCTTTTTGTGTACTTCTGAATTTTCCTCCTTAAGTTTTGAGCATGTGCTTCTTTTCTGGGACTACAAGATATTCCAGGCTCATCTCATACTTTTCTGATCAAACCTTGGTATTCAAATTAACAAGAAATTTAAGAATCAATCTTTTTTTCCATCCCCAACCTATTTCATAGTATTCATTTATGCATGTATTTGCTATCAAATGGAAACCACACATTTTTAGAAGTTCTACTCTTAGATGATTTGGTACAACTTGATTTATAATTGACACCATCCCCAAGTTCAGGGTGTGAATGTACCCTGGAAATGTTCACTAGGATTGTAGTATACCTCTTCTCCCTGTGGTTGGCCCAAGAATAAGTACCTGAGCCAATTCCAGTCAGTAAAATTCAAGTCAGTGTGCTGCTTCTGTTGAAATGATGAAAGGATGGACTTCAGTCCCTGGGGTGAGTTGTTGTGGGACTGACTGTAAACCTGGAGCTTCAGGAAAGCATCTGTGTCCCTATTCGAGTGGAAACTTCTTAGAGGAAAGTAAAGTCAATATTGGAGTAAGATAAAACCCTTAGATCATTAATGAGCCTTCGAAACCAGATCTACCATGGCACATTTTAGTAATGGGATTCACCTTCTGCATGTGACCAATAGAGAGGATTGTTGTGAAATTAGTGAGACAATCAGGCTGCAGTGGTGGGTGATATATAGTTTTTTTTCTTTTTTCTTTTTCTGAAAGGGAGCAGATAGAAAAACATTTTAGGGGTTGTGGGTCATAGGATCTGTGTGGCAAGTATCTAATGCCGTTGTTGTAATGCAAAATAAATCAACCATTAGACATTCAGGAACACGTGTGGCTGTGGTCCAGCAAGATCCTATTCATGAATATTAAAAATTAAATTCCATGTAATTTTTTACAACATATTTCAATATTCTTCTTTGGATATTTTTGCAACCACTTAAAAATTAAAAAACAAAAAATTGCTATGAGGTTCTATAATTAGAGGCAGTGTTATGAGTTCTATAATTAGAAGTATTTGGTCTGTGGGCCAGGCTTGCCAACCCCCTATCACAAAGGAGCAAAAAGTTTTACGGAGGACACTGAGAACACATACTATTTCCTAGACCAGGCTTTTATTTATTTATTTATTTTTTGATTTCTAGGATTTTCTTTCAAATAGGGATACTGGAAAAGTTGAACACATGAGAGAACATGGATACAATTTTTTTCTCTTTTTTTGTAATTTTTTAATTTAAATTTACTGGTCCAGCATTCACAGAATTGTCTAAAGCTCTATATTATCAGACTTTTGGAACACAAAGAATTATTGAATAATTTTATCTACATTATATGTTTTTCTTTCATGACATTATCATGCCTATTGTTCAAGTTATGGACTAAATTGGGCCCCTCCAAAATCATATGTGAAGTTCTAACACACAGTACCTCATAATATGATTGTATTTAGAGGCAGGGCCTTTGAAGAGGAGGTTAAGTTAATGGAGTCATTGGGGTAGGAGTTTAGAACAATCTGACTGGTGCTCTAATAAACTGAAGAGATTAGGGAATCCTGAGAAACCCAAGGTGCGTGTGTACAGGATGACCACTTGAAGACTCAGACAGAAGGCAGCCATCTGCAAGGCCAGAGGGAAGCCTCAGAAAAACCCAACCTTGTCAACACCTTGATCCTGTACTTCCAGTTTAAAGATCTGTTAGAAAATAAGTTTCTGTTTGAACCATTTGATTTGTTGTCTTTTGTTCGATATCGCTAGCAAACCAATCTCATATACATCCTTTTCAAACACTGCTTTAAAATTTCTCTTTAGGTAGAACTAGCCAGAACACTTATGACCCCATCTTTAATTTCTGTGGATTATATTTTAGGTGAAAATTGTCTTGGTATAGATACATTGCATCTCTCCTCATTTTTTTGTTAAAGACCACGACAATATGAAGTCATACAACTGCTAATCATATAATATTGCCTGTATCTTTGGCACAGAGATCTGGATAGAGCCTGGCACTAAACCACCAGATATCAATTATCTGTGTAGCAGGAAGTCAGGCAAAATTCCCAGCCACCAGATTAGGTGTTTCTCTTGATCCAGGATGTTAAGCTTTTCTGGAGGTGAAGGTGAATGGAAATAGAATGACAGTGACATCAACAGTAATGCTAATGACATCAACTGTATTGAATGCTTTGTGTCCCAGTGAGTGCCAATTTCCCAACATCATAGCACTAAATTGTCCCAACAGACATTAATGATAAATCTTGCTATTATTTTCAATGATTCACGGTTAGTGAAACTGAAGGAGCTTAAGTCGTCGTTATGGTTTAGATATGAGGTGTCTCTAAAAAGTTGATGTATGAGACAATGCAAGAATGTTCAGAGGTGAAATGATTCAATTATGAGGTGTAAAGTAATCAGTGGATTAATCCACTGACATAGATTGACTGGGTGCAACTGTAGGCACGTAGAATGTAGCTGGTGGTGGTACATCACTGGGGGCACACCTTTGGGGTTTATATTTTGTCCCTAATGAGCAGAGTTGACTCTCTGCTTCTTGGTTTCTATATCTTGAGCTGCTCTTCTCTGTCACATATTTAGGCCATGAGGTTCTGTTTCACCTTGGGCCCAGAGCTTGAGAGTTGACTGATCAAGAACTAACCCTTTGAAACCTTGAGACAAAATATGTTTTTCCTCCTTTAATTTGTTTTTGTCATGTCTTTTGGTCTCAGCAGTGCAAAAGTTGTTTATCTGAGTTCATACAGAGAGGAAGAGGAAGAGCCTTTGAGAAAATCTGAGCTTGAGAATTTGTATTGGTAGAGATGATGATCAATAATATTTAGTGATCAGAAAAGTCCTGAAAGAAAGACGTTTATTCTGGATCTTTATGAATATGTAGAATATTGCCAAGAATCATTGAGAAAATAAAAAGGTCATTCTGGAAGAGAAAGTGGTCTTTGCCAATTTACCAAGGCATATGCTTGCAAAAAGTCAGAGATTTGCTGTGGCTGATGGAGAGGACTCGGGTGGCAGCAGCAATGGATTATATTGGAGAATGGGCAGAGAAGGATAGGGTGAGTCTTTTTTGGCATATTCCAGAGTCCTCATATTTTCCTTTTATAGGCCACAAGGCATCCCTAAAAGATTTTAGTCTGGAAAATATCATGGTCTGAATTACATTTGTGTATGTCCATTTTCTCTGTCTGAGCAGAGAATAACCTGGAATGAGTGATACCAGCTTCATTTTCACACAGTAGGAATGAAATCAGTTCAGTGTAGGTAAAGAATCCCTAAATACACTCAACAATATTCCATTAATACAGTGGCTCTTTGAAACTCACTAGACTGAGCACTAACAGGGGTTAAAAGTAATGCACTGACCTTGTAGTTCACCATAAAGAAACATATGGTGTTAGACTTTAAGTCTGCGAGGAAAAGATTTCTTCAAGTAGCTTCACAAATATAGCTTTCTCTTCAAAAATTGCACGATGAAGTTATGTAACCTCTAAAGGGGGGGAAAAAAAGCAATTGTCTCAGTCGAATTATGGGCTATTTTAATGCTTAGAATTTCAAGAATCTTCACTTTCCCATTTCACAACCATTATACAAATCAAACAGCTCTTTTTATTTTTCATTTCAGTTCTGATAATTAGTCCTCTCAATTTTCTTCTTCCCTGAGGAGTCCTCAGTGGAATTGGGGCACTCCTTCAAAATTAAAACTGCTAAAATCTAGCTTCAAGTGATCAATCACATAATTCAGTCCTCTTCTAGAAAGAAATGAGTGAATGGCCAAGGACCTACAAAAACGCTACACCAGCTGATGTGCCTTTACACAGAAACGTGGGGCAAGAGGACAATCTCAAACAGCCACACAGATGACTGCCACACTCCAGCTGTTATCAATCTAGTGCGAAACGAGAAGTCCAATGATAGCTCCCCTTCCTTATGTAACCTCTGTCATCCCCTTCCTTTCCCTTGGGTGCACTCAAGTGACTGTGTGGACTTCTTGCAAATCATGAGGAGGGTCCATACCGAAGCCATACTGCTTCACTTCACACAGAATTGAGCTGCATGACAAGCCAGAGGAAGCTGACCCAATGACAGAGTTACAGAGACTGATGTGCATTGAGAGAAAGAGAGAAAAGGAGGCATGACAGAAAGATGTCACCAAGTATGTCATCTTATCAGGCCAGGGGTTCATGAGAGGGGAGACTTTACCATACCAAGAGGAATGAAAATGTGTAGACATATGGTTTAGAAATCAAAAATTCAAGTTCTAGAGTTTTGCACTGGATTATGGATACTAACACTAGCACTATTTATCTTCAGAAAAGATGTGAACTGTACTCAAATGCCCACTTTCCTCAACTGTACATTAAAGACCTAGAGATGTTAATGGTGGTACCTACACCTATGGGATCATAGAATGGTTAAGCTCCTTAGCACAATGTGAAGAATATACTAAAACCTTAGTATTCTTGATGTTTTATATTTAATAATAATGACTGGAGAATTATTTTATTTTATTCCCCAAAAGTTTCTGATTGTTCTCTTTTCTCTTACTTTAAGGATCTATTGAGGTATAATTCATATATTGCAAAATTTCAACTTCGTGCCTTCATTGTCCAGAGAATTTTAGTGTATTTAAATATTTGTACAATGATCAATATCATGTAATTTTAGGATACTTAAGTCACCTCCTCATATGAGAATGCCTTCATGATATTGCCACCAGCCCTTGAAACCATAAATCCAATTTTTGTATGCAAAGCAGGTAAAGCATTTAAGAATTCCCTGGCACACAGTAAGTTTTCAGTATTATTTCTGTAAAAATATAATGCAGATAACCACATTTAGCCTATGTTAATTCTGTCCACTTGACTCAAAACATTGGTTCAGATCTTTACATGTTTTAGGGACATGATGACGAGGGCCTTTGATATGGAGATCTTCTATTCAGCATTGTAGCTGCACATATTAGTTTTAATGGAATAGAATTTACCTACCTAAAATTCATCATTTCAAAGTGCACTATTCATTTTTTTATTACATTCATAAAGTTATGGAATCACTTTACTATAGAATACTGGAATATTTTTATAAAACCAAAAAAAGTCCAAACTCATTTCTATACACTTCTTATTACCTACTCACCAGGATCCTGCGGAACACTGGAATACATTCTATTTCAGTGAATTTGGCTACCAAAGAGTATGTGTCTTTTTATATCTGGATTCTCTCACTGAATATACTGTTTAAAAGGTCCATCCTTGAGACATGGATCAATGCCTCATTATCTTTTATGGCTAAATCATTATGAATGTACAACATTGCATTTACCATTTATCAATTGGTAAACATTTGGTTTGTTTCTACATTTTAGCTACTTTGAATAATGCTACTGTCAACATTCATGGTTGACACATGTTTTATATCATCTTTGTATATGTACCTAGGGGTGGAATTGCTGGTTCATATACCTCAGGCTCATATAACTTGTGATCATCCAGTTTTGTTATGTTTTGTTTTGTAATTTGTCATCCTGATGGTGCATGTGAAGATGTATCTCATTGTGTATTGATCTAAATTCCCCCCACAACATATGATTTTATGTGTCTTCCATGCACTTGTCAACCAATTTGTATAGCTCTTTGGAGAAATGTCTAAATAAGCCCATCACCCATTTTTTAACTGAGTAAACTTGTCATTTTGATTTATAAAAAAGTTTTGTTTCATTTATTTCTATTCCTAGATAATGTCATATGGGATCATTTTAATACCTATTTCTTCAAATATATTCTAACATTTTTGGTTTTTCAATTCTGGATACAATTCCCTTATCAGATGTACGATTGGAAAGTATTTTATTCTGTCGGTAATATTTTTAATTTTTCCATGTTATGTGTTCATGCATAAAAATTTTTTATTTAATATTGATGAAATCCAAGTTTTATATTTATTTAATTTTTCCACTTCTGCTTTGGATGTCATATCACTCTTTGTATTTTTATAAGAATAGAGATTCTCGAATATTTTTAAATGTTTTTCCAGTAACTAATTGAATGTTCATATTTGTCCTTTATTAATATGATGTATTGTGTTTACTTGTTTTAGAGTTTTAAAAACTACCTTGTCTTTTATATGTTTGGGCTTTTGGGTTATTAATACAATGCACCAATAATTTCTGTCAAGTTTAGTTGTCTTAGCTTTTTGATGCATTTGAAGATTTTTACATACAGTAAAATGTAAGTTTCAAATCCCATTATCTTGCATGTGGATATTTAATAGTTCCAGGTCCATTTGTTCAAAAAATATATCCATTTCCCATTGAATAATCTTGGCAAAATTGTCAAAGTCAATTAACCGTTAGTATAAAGGCTTATTTGTGGACTGTCAATTCTGTTTTATTGACAAGTCTGTCTTTGTTTTTATACCACGTTTGTGATTAGTGTAGCTTGTTAGTAGGTGAAATCAGGATGTGTGAGCCTCCAATTTTGTTGTCCTTTTCAGTATCGGTTTAGCTATTCTTATTATTTTGTGTTCGTATATAAATTTTAGGGTAAGTGTGTCAATTTGTGCAAACAAGGCACTTGGAACTTTGGTAGGATTGTATGGAAGATGTACATCAACGTGTAAACCATACCCTGTTAAAAATATTAAGTCTTCCAATACACAAATCTTGAATGTCTGTCCTTTTATTTATATTTTTTAGTTTTTTATATTCTTTAGCTTTTTCCAGCAATGTATTGTTCTCATCATAAAAATCTTGTGGTTTGATGATTTTCATATTCTTTTTTTTTTTTTTTTTTTGATACTGGAGATTGAACTCAGGGACACTCGACCACTGAGCCACATCTCCAGCCCTATTTTGTGATTTTTTGTAGAGACAGGGTCTCACTGAGTTGCTTAGCACCTCGCTGTTGCTGAGACTGGCTTTGAACTTGGGATTCTCCTGTCTCAGCCTCCCTAAGTGCTGGGATTACAGGCTTGCACCAGATTTTCATATTCTTTGTACATTGATTGTTGTGTCCAACTTTGTTGACTGTTCTATTAATTCTAATCTGTTTACTTTTAGGACTTTTTTACATACTGGATAATAACATCGGAAAATACATAAGGGGCTGGGAGTGTATGTGAGTGGTAGATTCATGCTCAGCATGAAGGAGTTCCTGGTTCTATCCTCAGCAATGCAAAACAAAAGAAATTTTTTAAAAATAGTGACAGTTACTTATTTTCAGTATGAGTGACTTAATTTTTCTTTCTGAATTAATTAGCCTGGTACCTCCCTATGATGGTGAGCGTAAATGCTGAGCGTTCCATGTCTCCCTTCTGGCCCTAGAATAGCATCCAGCCTTTCACCACTAGTACTGCTTTAATTCTGCACGTTTCATAGCTGCCCTCTATCAGTTTCTGAAAGTTTCCTGCTAATTGCTGCCTCTCAATATTTTTATAAAAACAGAGATTCTCGGATATTTTAAAATGCTTTTCTGGTGACTAATAGGATGATCATATTTGTCCTTTATTGATATGGTATATTATGTTAACTTCTTTTAGAATGTTAAAAACCACCTTGCATTTCTGAAGTGATACTCATATTTTTTTATGGTGTACCCTTGGTTTCACATGTCTAGGCATCTGGGTTATTAATATATTGATGAATCTTTCCCCAGCATTTACATGCAATATTGGGCTAGAGTTTCCATGTGATGGATCTATCTGGTTTGGTGTCAAGGTTAACATTGGTCCCTTAGTATGAGCCGAGGAACTTGCCTGCCACCTTTTGAAGAGTTTGCATAGAAATGGAGATAATTCTTCTTTAAATGTTTGGTTAAATGGGTCAGTGACATCAGTTGATGTCCACTTAGGACTCAGGTGTATAGTGGTATGCTTTGTTCATTTTTGTTCATTTATTTCTCTGGATAATGTCAGACTACATCATTTTCACTGCCATTCCTTTACATGTCTTCTAACATGTTTTCAAATGGACATTTTATTTTTTTTTTATTTTTATTTTTTTGGGGATTGAACTCAGGGGTACTCGACGACTGAGCCACATCCCCAGCCCTATTTTGTGTTTTATGTAGAGACAGGGTCTCACTGAGTTGCTTAGCGCCTCGCTTTTGCTGAGGCTGGCTTTGAACTTGTGATTCTCCTGTCTCAGCCTCCCTAAGTGCTGGGATTACAGGTGTGAGCCACCACGCCCGGCTTCAAATGGACATTTTGAACAATGACTGTGAAAATCTGGAGAGGGGATACTGCCCACAGATGTCTGCTGCCACCACTGTGCTGCTGTTCTCAACGCTACTGCTGCCATTTCTTTATTCAGTGACTTGTCCCATGCTTCCATGAAGTCCACACTCTCAGCCATGTGTGGCCACAGCCTCTTCTGCTTGATTCTCTCAGTCTACTGCTAATGATTGCCAGAGGTTTCTTCTGAAAGTCCTAAGCCTTTGGAAAGTCGCTCTGCATTATGTGTGGCATGCCTTGAACACTGGAAGTTCCCAGTGGTACTTTAGTCTTTGCTCTGTGTGTACAAGGTCTTATGATCAGAAAATGTCAGAAATTAGCTTATTCTCTGGGCATAAGCATTGCCCTATGTATACTCATGTATTTTTAGGACTCCAGAAACATAATGTTCTGTTCAAAACCTCCTCAGGTCTTCCTTTTCAGTGTCTTGTCCTGCTCCTCACTTGTCCAGGTAGGGTTACATCCACAAACTTTTGCTGTATTAAAGAATGGTCACTAGTAAGTTCCATATCAAGGCAAATAATGACAAGACCTGCAAATAAGGCTTTTACATGAAGTAGCGAGACAGGCAGAGTAGTGACATTCTCTGGAGTGGGGCTTGTGGAGAAATTCAAAACCCCATAGTGTCCCTCCAGTGGTTGCCAGTCTACTGGTTTTCACAGGCGTCATAGCTGTGAGACTGATGGCTTTCATGGCTATCACAGGTCTAAGGAAAGAAGGGATGGTGACAGCCTAGCGGCACCAACATAAAACTTGCTCTTCTTACTCAGATGCAGTTGCTTCTCTTAACAAGCACGCTTAGTTTGTTTCAAGCTTTTGGTTAGTTTCCACAGTTGTGAAAAAAGCTGCTTTTGACAATTTCTTGGCAGTGTTAGTATTTCTTCTTTGGAGAAGTGGATTTTCAAAGCTCATTACTCCACCATTATGGAGATACTGTTCTCCTGTGGCTTTCTAATGCCTACATGGAATTAAAATACTCATGACAGATATTAAAGTCATATTCTTCAAAGTAACTTTCAAATCTCAGTCCAATCTGGATCTGGACTCAATATTGAGCTTCACATATTTGAAAATCCCCAACTGAATGTTCTGCCTCCTGTCCTGGAGATCCAATTGCAAAATAGGAGCTCTGCAGCTAACCGGGACAAAGCGATGCCATGAGGCACAATGCTTTGTAGACCATTGAAATAAATGCCAATCAAACACTCATTGCATATATGAGAAAAAGTTCCTCTAATCCTCCATCTTACACATTCTGAGATATCTCTCAGGGGAATAATGTTGAGAAGGACTTATTTGAACTCAGAGGAAAAGAAATACCATCAGCACCTTCTAACACTGCCAGGTTCATGGAAGTTTTATTCTCCCTGACTCAAACACCTGAACATGTGGAAGAGAAGGGTTTGAGTAGGTTTCTTTCCCAGTCAATAGAGAATATAAGAGAATGGCCCTGACATAGTTCACAGAGCTTGTTACGATATGTGTAGCAAAGAGAAATAGACATGCACAATAAATAACACACTTGTATTTTAGTTCATACTAATGAGGTCACATTCATGCTTCCAGACCAAATACACATTTAGATGATGATGATGATGGTGATGGATGACTTATGAATTTTATGTCTTGAGAAATAGCCAACATGGTAATTAAATGCACTCATTCTGAAATCCTAAGGAACTAGATTTGAATTCCTCAGCATCACTTGTTTGTATTCAAGTTTGCTTTGCATTTTCTATCTTGCAGCACTGTTTTAGTCAGCTTTCCATCACTATGATGAAATATCTGTGATAATCAACATATAAAGAGGAAAAGTTTATTTTAGCTTAGAGTTTTCGGCCCATGGTCTCTTGGCCCCTTGTCTTTGGGCTTGTGGTGAGGCAGTATAAGTGGTGGAGAATGTGTCTAAGGAAGCCACTCAACTCACAGTGGCTAGGAAGCAAAGAATAAGAGGAAAAGACTAGTGTGCCCTTTGAGGGCCTAATTTAGTTGACTTAAGACTTCCCATTAGGCCTCACATTTTAAAAGTTCTACCACCTCCCAATAGCACTAGAGACTGGAGACCTAGCTTTTAACACATATATTTTAGATGGACATTTAAGATTCAAACTATAGAAAGCCCTGTTACAAGATTTTGGAATTGTTTGTGCAAAATATTTAGCATAATCTCCAACAGGTACTGCCCAACAGGTACTGCCTATGGTATGGCATATACCTTGGGGCCTGATGGGCTGGATATTTTGCTTTGCCACTGCATATACCCATAATCTGCCTAGTGTTTATTATTGCAACATCATTTGAGAGCTCCTTTGAAGGGCAAAACATTTTGATAGAAAGGAATTTTCATGGATAAGGAAAGGTGGACTAAAGGTAAACAAGACATGACAAAGGAAAACCAGAGTTAAAACAGACTTTCAACTAGCTCTGATTACACGTCTGTATGATGTGCTATGTTTGTCTTAGATACATACCTTCAGTGGTAGATATAAAATATTACACATAGACAAATAAGAGTGAAACATAGTATTTGACAACCTGTGAGCCAGTGGAGAGAATCGACCATTCATAATGCTTACTAGATGTGGTTTGGAGTGCAGCCTTGAAAGTTTCTACTATGCTGAATGTTACATATTTGATTGCTGGATTACCAATAGTCTGGCTGTTTTCCAGGTGACACTGAGGTAACTCTGGATTTGTGGCACTGAGAGATGGAGATCAGAATGGTACCCATTTGGCATTTGGTCCAGAAGTACCTTCAGCCCTCATATCTCTGGGTTTTGCTTCCATGCATTCAAAAAAATTGCAGAAGGAAAATATTGGAGGAAAAGTACATCTGCACCAAACATGTACAGACTTTTCTTTGTCATTATTCCCTAAACAAAGTGTGTAAGAACTATTTATACAACATACACATTGTATTAAGTGTGATAAGTAACTTCATAACACTATGAGTTAAAGTATTTAGGAGGATTACATACATTGTATCCACGTGCTATGCCATTTGATATACATGAAAATTTAACAAATTTAAGATAATATGGAATGGCATGACCAGAGGTGTCCCCAAAGAAAAAGTACTCCCTGAAGGTATTTTGATTCAATAAAAATGTGCAATAAAATATGTCAAGATAAGCCTGCTATTATGTATAGCTATACTGTGCTAAAATTTTTAAATAAATAAATAAAATTAACATGTCTCTAATATAAACTTATAAAACACTATCCTAGGAAGTACAATCTTAGATGTTTGAGTTGTTGTATGATCACTTAAATAAAAGCAATAAAATAGGTAATGAAATCATCAGCAATGACAAAAGTACAAATTAAGCAATATTGCCCGAGAGGCATTGCCTGGACAGGAGGCAGGTCAGCAGTTTGCAGTCTTTGACTTGCTATAGGGTATGTATGTGTTGGTGTGATGCAGCTGTGGTAAGGTAGTCGCTTGAGATGTCACAAGCCAGTGACAAGATAGTGTAATGTGATCAGTGCCAGGAGAACGCTGAACACACTTGGTAGAACATGGAAAAAATTCTCATGAGATAGAAGAAATTCCCAGGGAGAAATGATTGAAAGAACCGAGGAGAAAATTAAAAATACCTTTTGGGGAGGGCTAATGATACTGAAGATGCTTTAGGAGCCATCAAATAAGGACTCTAGAGCACACGTGCAGGTTAGTAAACTGCTTAAATAAAACAGTGTGCAAATCATTTGCTAAGACCAGAAAGAATTCATCACAATGGAGGATGCCATGGATGATGTGAATGTTTCAAAGATTATATTTAGTTTTCTTTTCACTAAAAGTTTCTGTGCTGAAAGTGCAGAGGATTTGGAGAAATTATTTAGCTTATTGAAGCTCTAGTTTCCTTAGCAAAAACCTGGGATAATTATATCTAGTGGGGGCTTTTTGAGGTGGTGAGGATTGAGCTGAGATCTGAAGGCTGGATGGACAGAAGCTGTGCATTCCACCAGGAGTTGGTGAGACAGTGTTCCAGGGAGAACAGGCATCAGATGCCAAGGTGGGATGATGGCGAGATGGCAAACACAGCCCAGTGGCTGGAGTCCAGTGAATAAGGGGCAGAAGGGTGGAGCAGTTACAAAATCCATGCCATCCATACAATCCATGGGCTAACCCAACAGGATTAAATTGCATTTTAAGCTCACTGGGAATATACTAAGGGGTGTCAAGGAAGTATGGAATTAGCTTTATATAATATATAGAAATGTGGTAATAACTGTATATTATTGTGAATATAATCAATGAATTGACTCATTTTCTTAAAAGATTTAGAATGGCAAATTTTATGTTCTGTATGTCCTACCACAATTTTAAAAACATGAAAAAGAACATGTTTGAGGTTGAAATGAAAGAAACAATCTTGAGAGGAGAAGAGGAAGAACTAGGGGTGCCGTTAAGATGGATAAAGATCCTCCTGACATTCTCATAAACACCAAAATAAATTAGGAATAGCTTCCACATGTGGAAAGTGAAATTCACAGATTAAACATCTTGCAGTGGAGCTGGAAGGGAATCTTATCCTCTACCATTGAATTAAGAAATGCACTTGTTCTAACGTCACGCTCCTCTTAACCCATTACTCAATTTTGATGTTTAAATAAGCTTTGCTTTTCATTCTGAGGTCTCAGATATAAATTGCCTTTTTTCAACTGTGCATGAAAATTCCCATCAACAGAAATATTAACAATTCTCTTATTTTAACTGTGCTATTATACCATATATAGCAACAATTACAGTACATGCATGAAAATTGTCATCATATTGTCAGAAATTTCAGGCAAAAAGAACAATTAAAGTATTTTCCTATCTAAGTAGTAGTTCTTCCACTATTTGTCACATTGACTATTAAAGGGATGGATTTTGATTTCTGAGATTAAAGAAATGCTACAGAGCATGAATTTTAAGTGGATTTTTTAAAAAAATCTGTAAATTTTTTTCAAATGGTTTGTTTTGTGGAATTCATGTCAGCTTCATTATTCTTTTTGCAAACTCTTACAGTAAGTAAAAAGAAATCTTTGATATTTAAAGTTTTATAATAGAAGATTTGCAAAGATAGTGTAATCAGAAGAAAAGGATATTGGAACTGAAGTAGCTCTGACAATACTCTATTCACACCGGGCAATTGAACATATTTGTCCAGAGAGAATGAATTCCAGTGACTACAATTTAGGCATTTTGATATGATAAAAGAAGCCCACTAACTCCCTGATCAGTTAAAATGGAACTGTCTTGAATTTTCAATAATTATTTCAATAATTGAACCAAGAAGATAGAAGCCGGGTAATGTGGAACTAGAATAACTCTGATATGAGTTACATGGTTCAAAAATAGATTTGATATTAATCTCTGCATGCCTAGAAGTAGTTTTAGCATTTGCATTGATCAGAATAATGATAAATCTCATGAAATGACTTTATTTCACATACAAAAATACATCTGTAACTTTAATTCAGGAAGGTTTCCTTCTAAAGCATATATCCATTTAGGGCTGCCTATGTGTGGTTGTTTCAAAAACATTTATTAGGATCCTAATGGTGGTCTAAATTGGATTTCAAAATAGACCTACAAAGATGAATGAGTTGAAATTTTAGCATGATTCAAAAAAAAACAGCTTGGAAATGGCAAAGTCTTGGTGATTACTTATTCTTTGACCTAATAAAAACCCTCATTATTTACCGATTTTCAGTTTCTTTATCTATAAAAAGAGGTACACAACTTATCTCCATTGGCTATCAAGAGAATTAAGCAAGATAATTCACATAATGTTCTCGACAGAGATTCCTGTATCATAGCATGTATGCCCATTAATGTAGCCTATTACATCTGCATAGGCCTAAAAAAGTTCACATCTGTAAGAACATTTGTAATTCCAATGTTAGTATATATATAATATATATATGTATATATATATGTATATATATACATACATATGTATGCATAATACATAAATATATTTTGCATAGTTTTATCTCTCTAATGTACTGAATATCTCTCTAAAATATATTAAATGTATAATATATACTTCATGCACTTTGACTGCATTGAATATTTCCTAATTTATCCAACTAGTATTTTTTTTCTTTTTATTGGTTCTTTTTAGTTACCCATGTCATTTGGATCCATTTTGACATAATTATAAAAAGCAAAGAATAGAATTGGCTCTAATTTAATCTCTAAAACTTTTCCTTTTCCTCTCCTACTCCCTTGCCCTGTTTCCTGCCCTCTATTAATCTCATCTGTCTGTTTTTTACTAACACTTTGCTTGCTTAGTTAGTGTCTTGTGGATGTTCATGATGGTGAGATTCACTGTGGTATATTCATATATGTACATAGGAGAGTTAGGTCATATTCATTTCTCTGTTCTTTCTTTGTCCTGTCCCTCCTTTCTTCCCCTCAGTCCTCTCCCTCCACTTCACTGATCTTTGTTCTATTTTGGTAGAACATTTTTACATTCTCATTTTTACATCTCGTTTTTACAACCCCTCCTGTTTCTTTTTTCTTGCCTTCTTTTTCCTTATTTTGGACTAGTCTACATATTAGGGAAAACATTTGATCTTTGACTTTTTGGGTCTAGCTTAGTTTACTTAGAATGATACTCTCCAGTTTCATCCATTTACCAGCAAATGTCATAATTTCATTTTTTATGGCTGAGTAATACTCCATTGTATATACATACCACATTTTCTTCAACCATTCATGTCTTGAAGGACTCCTAGATTGGTTCTCTAGCTTGGCTATTGTGAATTTTGCTGCTATAAACATTGATGTAACTATATTCCTATAGTATGCTGATTTTAGCACTTTTGTATTTATACTGAGGAGTGGAATAGGTGGGTAATATAGTCATTTCATTCCTAGTTTTTTGAGGAATGTTCTTATTGCTTTCCAGAGTGGTTGTACTAATTTGAAGTCCCACTAACAATGTACAATGTACCTTTTTCTCCATATCCTCATTAACACTTATTATTTTGTATTATTGATAATTTTTTTTTCTGAGTTGAGTAAGATCCACTGTCAATGTAGTTTTGGGATTTTTTATTTTTCTAATTGCTAGAGATATTGAGCTATATTTTAATATATTTGTTGGCCATTTATATTTCTTCTGAAAATTGTATGTTTGGTTTGTTCTTTTATTGTTTTTATTGTGTGGGGTTTTGTTTTTTTGTTTTTTTTTAGTTCTTTACATATTCTTATCCAACTGAGCTTTCTTGAACATTTGAAATAGACTAAAGCCTAAACACTGTGAAAATAGCACCAAACAAGAAAACATTCCCAATTTTACAGAATTTGCATTCTATTATAATAGACAATGAGCTAGTCAACTGATAAATAAAAATAGCAAATATTTGTGTGGCATTTTCCATATTCAAAGGACTAATTTAGATATTTCATGTGCACTACTAACTCTTCTAACCTTCACTACAACCGTGTCATGTTGTTTCCATTTTTATTCATTTTCTACTATTTTTCATTATCATTTTTACATCTGAGGAAGCTGAGGAAGAGAAGAACCAAGCCCGTTACCCAAACTAATATGTAGCGTAGCTGGGATTCAAGTCTAGGCAAACAATTCCTCAAAACTCTTTTAGAGATGTTTCTTTAAACATGAAAAGGAATTTAGCTTGAGTGTTTAGCTGCTCAGGAAATAGAAAACTAGACAGCTGCCAATCATGCATGACAAGCATTGGATACTATTCAAAGTATAATGGGAGATTATTAGATGGTTTTAAGCAAAAGAGTGATGAAAATATCATCGTTTTATAAATTTAATCTGACTGTTACATACTGGGGAAAGATTCTAAGAGGGCTGATATGAAACTGTAAAAACCAGTTAGGACATAATTTGAGGAGTTCAATAAAAAATGAAAGTTTGGATGAATTAGTGGTGTTGGAGACAGAATTCCTTTATGTGGGATACCTTTGGGTGTTTAGACAAGAGAACCTAATGAGGGGTTAGGTGTGAAAAGTGAGAAAATGAGTTTAGTTTCAGAATTGGATAGGAACATTTGAAGCTCAATGAAAACTTCATAGCTGGTGATTAAAACCTGTATGTTGGAAATCATATAGTGAAAATCTCTTAAAATATAAGATCAAGCAAGATCTTTTAGTGAACAAATATATATAGAACAAAGGAGAAAATTTAGAGCCAAATCCTGAGGGTTTTGAAGATTGAGTCATAGAGAAAAGCCAGCAAAGGTAACTATAAAAAGAATTGTTAGTGGTGTCAGAGGAAATTTAATGAAGCTGGAACCAGAAGTCAAAAGGAGAGCCACTTCATTGACAGGCAGGTGTCACCACTCTGGTTATAATCATTCACATTTTGTACATAAGCAAAGTGAGACTGAGTGGTGAGTACTTCCTCAGTGTGACATAGAGTACTGATACAATCCACATTGATATCAGTGTGTTTTAGACTATACTTTTATGTATAAATCTTTCTTACTAAGTATACGAACACTTCTAGCAATAGCATCCCAATCAAAGTTTATGTAAATGTGAATTGGAGAACTACTTACTTTCCCCAAACTTTACATAAAAGAAACATTTTCTTTGGACTCTGACAAATAATCAGGAGTTTCTCACAGTGACAAAAATGGCTGACAGACAGTAATCAACAGAGATATAAGGGGAGCCACTATGGAGAGAAGTGCACGGTGTCATGGATTTGTTTGTGCAGATGTGTGTGTGTATGTGTGCACAGGCGCCTGTGTGTGGTTGGCATTTTTCCCCTTGGGGAAAGACTTATGGGTGGGATAGAAAGCAGCTATACAAAGCAATGACTATATAAAAGCTCAGAAGGAAAAAATTGATCAGATCTTCTAGGGTTTATGTCAGGAAAATGAGTTTGTAGACACAATAGGGAAATTGAAGGCTTATAAACCAGAGTAGCTTATTAAAACTATCCTCCCATAAAATAAACTTGATTCCTAACGTATGCAAGTGATTTTTGTTGTTGTTGTTGTTGTTCATCATCCTTTTATTCAGGGAAAGCACTGCCACACACATACCAGTTCTGTGAGTAGCGAGGATCACTACGCATACCCTCTCCTCATGCAGAGAGATTAGTATCTGTCTCAGGTACAATGGTAGGGTGCTAATCCCACAGGGCTCCATGACCAACCAGGGCAATTCCAGTCTTTTCTTTGACTATTATTCCGATACCAAGAGAAAAAAGGTGTCTTCCTACTGAAGCTGAAAAATCGGGACTGTGAGAAACCAGACCTGCTGGTGGCTGGATCCTGTGCTGTATGAATGAAGTCTTCAGAGACAAAGCGCTATGGCCCCTTTCTAACTCTAGCCTTTTCTAGGATGCTTTCTTTCTCTAGACCTCAGAGGTGAATGAATGGATAAATTTTTTTTCTTGAGTCCTGTCTACTAGATTGTAGTGGGAAAACTTGGGAATGTACATTAGTTGGCTATGTCAATAATTCTGGTAAGAAACAGGAGACTAAAACTATGGCAATAAAAATAAAAGAGTGGATGGACATATTGGAGACATCTGTCCTACTTGTGTTTTATTTAATTAACATTAAAGTATTTAGATGTATTGAGAGTAACTCCGTGTCTTGTCTGAAAATTTAGTGTTTGTTGCTACAACCTCTGGTGTGACAGATAAAGAAGACAAAGGAGGAAAGAGTTAATTTGAAGTTTCAAAAGCAAGTGATGCTTGGTGCCTACGTGGAGATAAAGGCACTAAAATGGCAAGGATATTGGTGTGGAGCTCAAAGCAATGTCTAGGCTAGAGTGGAAGTCTGGAAATCATTAGTAGGTACATGGTATATGACATTGAGGATTGATAGTTTCTTTGTTTTGTTTTGTTTTTAAGAAAAAAACAATGCAGAAAAAGAGCAATAGGATATCATTACATGTTGGTTGAAAATGAAAATCAGATTTTGTCATTGGTGTGTTCTCTGACATGTGTAGATATGAGTAGACGAATGATTGCCTTAGGCACAGTATTAGGCGTGTTCCTGTTCACAGTCCGAGTTAATCCTCTTAAGAGTGTTTTTAGGCGAGTTCCCATTCCTAATTTCATTTTACAGGTTAAAAAAAAATATGATAAGATCACTTGCAGTTTAAAATTGCCACAATTCTATTGTTTTATGTTCCTGTATCCAGTGCATATGTTTAATAATAAAAAAAACATAAAGACGCTTATCCCTCAAAATTTTAAATGTATCTACATTTTAAAACTATGTGATTATCGTAAGGTCATGTTGTTTAGATGGTGACAGTTGACTGCAAAGAGTCCTGTGGAGGCACTTTGGCTGTCCAAATGTCAACTTGCAATCAGTCAAGCTGATCAGCATTCATCTTTATTATACAGTCATTATGAGTGCATTGGCAGGGACATCCTCCTCATATTCGGTGCCCTTAGAATAGAGGAAAATGCACTGTCTCAAGGTCGATTCTAAGTGTAAGCCAAATTATATTGTTTTTGCTAAAAATATAAAGATTTAGCAACTATATAAAATAGTTAATATTAAATTAGTTTTTCAGTAAGACACTATTGGTGATTATAATTATTTAAGTAATTATGAAAGAAAGGAACTCAATGAAACCTATACTTGATGTTAAATAAGTAACATCAAGTTACTTACTTAACATCACACCTAAGGGTGTGTTAATTCACACCTAAGGGTGTGTTAATGTGTTGTTTTTATGTAATTCTGTTTAAATGTATGTATATGTATGAGAAAATACAGCCAGGCCATGATTTTAAAAAAAATAAATGAATATCAACATCAACTAATTTAGTCTGAAAATGCTATTTTTATGCAGTCTGTTTATGGTATAAGCTTTAACAAATGTACTCTAATTTATTTTCCTAGTCCTAGGGAGGCTCATTTTAGGAACAATTAATTTTATTCATTAAGTGATGCAATGCATCTAAGCGAATACAACTAAAGTTGTAAATCACCAAGTTGATAACTGCTAACTATTTAATAATGATTAAATTTTAATATACTATGCAATTTAAAAATGTCTTTAAAAAAAGGAGAGAAAATAATTTTTCTTTTTAACTGTAAGTTGCACCAAGCTCTGAACTCCATTAGGAAAGTGGACATTAGCGTATTTATTCCTCTAGGACTCCTCTGTGTAAACCTCACTAGGAATCAAAGGTTCCTTACTGTACTCTTCCTTTTCCGGATGTCTGTGAAGTAGAATGTGTGTTGGGCTCCCTTCTTAGGAGGGAAAGGCCTGGTTTCTTGCAAAGGCTTGAAGTCCCAGGCCCTGTGCAACTTCGATAGATTCATTGCCTCCCTGCGGCCCTGGTTTCTTCAAGTGTAACTTTGGGATAGGATGCCTTCTCCTATTTTTTCTCATACTTCTAACAGGGAACCAAAGGAGATAAGAATGGCTATCAGTTATATATTTTATATATATAAAATATATATTTTATATATAAAATTTTCATGATTCTATGTCTGCACATTTAGTGAAGGTGGTGCAGAGGTCTTCAGGAAGGAGTGAGACTAGTCCCTGGGTATGGGACCATCAAACGGGCACTCCTCAGAGTAGATGTTCCATTCTGAAGATCTGATCTCCTGCTTGGTGGCCTGGAGATTTGATAATTGGATCTTGCATATTCTCAGGAACTACCCCAACTCAGCAGAGGTTGTTGGACCAACAGACATGCAAAACCTTAGTATGTGGTCCACTTTTACCATTCTCTGTTGTCAATGTATTTCTGATAGCACTTTAGTCATGCAAATTATAACACATTGTTTTCCAAGGTTATTTTCCTTTTAGTGGATGGCAAAAGTTTAAGTTAATTCACCACAGGTGATTCACTTTATTGCTAACTTAGAAAATAAAAGCTAATTTCATTTCAAGCTATGCAGATGGATGGATATCATTGTGCTAAAATATAGCGCTTGTGAGATTATTTACTGTTTTGTTTACAATTAATTACAATTATTTAATTATTTTCACTTATTAATATTTATAATTTAATGGGGACTACATGTGTTAATTTAACTCAATTAATTTGTCATAAAGAACAAGAACACGAGCAATGCTGTGTTAATAAACTGGCTCTCTGGGAAGAAAATTAAAAGGTTATTTTTCAGTGTTTACTGATTCCAGTGCTATAAACACCCTCCCAATGGCCAATTTTGAGCTATCAGCCAGCTCACAAAATACCTGAATATTTATCATCTGATCGTCTCAGGAATAGAAGCTGATTCCAGCCCCCACTGAGGATTTGGTAGGGAGAGTTTTCCCATCAGGGAACTTCTAGGAACAATGAGATCTACAAAGCATGAGTAAAATACCAAGTGGAATTTTATTTTCTCAGGATGCTTCCTATAAATGAGTGCCCTATTCCACGTTTCCATTCTATCTTGCTGCTTGCCTCTGCTGAATAGACTCAAAATCCGTTCAAGGGCTAAAGGATGGAAAATATTTCTATTTGTGCCAGGAGTCATTCACAGAACCATGGTCTGAATTACACCATAACACATTTGTGATTTCTGCTTTAGAAGTCAGAATATGTAAGAAATAGAAGGGCAACAGGTTTTTAAAAAGTCCCAGGAGCAAAGAATTATATACTTGCTGTGATCAGTAAATGGAATAAAATGGTCAATCAACACAGCATTAATTTTCCCCTAGCTTTCATGGCCATCTCTAGAGACTAAATAAAATCAACATTTTTTTGCAACTCTTGTGCTGAAATTTTTCTTTTATCTCTTACCATTTAAGCTTTACTCTTCCTATTTCCCTTTTTCCATATCCTTTCCAAATTCATTATAATGTCATTCATACTTCATATTTCCCTCTACCATCCATTGTATAGATAGTTAATAATATGGGCCCGTCCTTGAGTGTGACTTAGTAGAGGAGAGCTCATTAGTGAGGAATTTGGAGAGCCTTTGAGGAAGCACCCTCAATGTTATTGTTCAAGGCCATCTGGCGCACTAAGGAGCTATTGGTGCCTCAAAACTTTCAGCCTTTGATCCTGTGAGTTTTGGAACCTGCTCAGTTTTCACCTCATAGAGATTTTACAGCCTAAGGCCAGCCGAATAATGCTGGACTGCATGTTGGGAGGGGTTGCTGTGCCTTTTTAAGTCCTCCAAAGGAGAAAAGACAGAGGCAGAAGGAATCCATCTGGGGAAGAAGAGATCCAACAGAAGCAGAAGGGATCCACCGGAGAAAGAAGAAAGAATCTGATGTTTTGAGTAAGAAGAAGGAACCTGATGATGAGAAGGAAGCTGACTTGCGAGGTAGAAGTCAGACTCTCACCTATGTGTTTACCCCATTCTTGGTGTTGCTGATTTTACCCAAGGCTGGGTGTTGAAGGTGGTGATGACGCTTTAAGTGGAAAAGAAGGACTCTCACCTATGTTGTTTACCCTACCCTTGATGTTGCTCCTTTTACCTGAGGATAGGGGTTGAAGGTGTTGATGCTGTTGTGAGTAAAGAAGAAGGATCTTGAATGGTGCTTTGAGGAGAAAGACTCTGAAGGTGATGATGGTGCTTTGAGGAGAAAGACTTACCTATGTGTTTACCCCATTCTTGGTGTTGCTTATTTTACCCAAGGCTGGGTGTTGGAGGTAATGATGGTGCTTTGAGTGTACTTGCAAACCCATGTTTTGTTATCCCGTGTTGATTGGTGAGTGCTTATTGGGCTGGAGCCGCTCTCTCTTTCTTCTATATTATTGATTCATTATATACAATATTCAATATTGCAAAGTATAAGTGTTGCTTGCTTATGGTTATATTATCTCATATTAAAGCTTATAAAACCCATCCTGTTGTGAGGCTGGCGATTCACCCCATGAATCTACCTAGATAAATTAATCTGGGATCCAGACCAAGACATCCATCAAGCCTCTTAGTATTCATTTCATCTCCTTTATCTTTAGTCTTTACTATTCCTTCATTTTTTCATTGTCTTTGGTCTACTAATTTAATTCATGGAGGACATACAATTTTTTAGCTTCTGTTTTGATCTTTAGCTTGGAGGCAGTAACTGAGACAATAACTTGCATAGAGCTAAATGTGCAGACCTTCAGCATAGAGTCTAATGAAATTAGTAAATGTATATCCACATAACCACACCCTAAATCATGATAAAGAGCTTTTCAATCAACCCAGAAATTCCCCATATTCCCCTTTTTAGGTAATCCAATGTTCCAAAAAGATTATTGTCTTGAATTATATCACCATAGATTAGTTTAGTCTACTCTTGAATCCTACATGCAATTGTGCAGTATATACCATCTTGTGCCTAGTTTTGTTAAATTTAACGCAATGTCTTTAGGTTCATTTAATTTATTCATTTTTCACCTTTTTTTGTTTCTGTTTTTTTTTTTTTTTTTTTTTTTTTTTTTTTTTTTTTTTTTTTTTTTTTTTTTTTTTTTTGGTACCAAGGATTGAACTCAGGGATACTTAACCACTGAGCCACATCTCCAGCCCTATTTTGTGTTTTATTAAGAGACAGGGTGAGTTCCTTAGTGCCTCAACATTGCTGAGGTTGGCTTTGAACTCAAGATTCTCCTGTCTCAGCCTCCCAAAGTATAATTTATTTCTTCTATGAATGGTTTACTCTTCACAATTGATAAGGAATGTATCACTTTAAGAATATACTAAAATAATTGATTCGTGCATTCTGTGGATGGAAATTTGGGTTGCTTTCAGTTTGGGCTATTTATGAGTGGTACACAAACATTCTTATTCAAGTTTTTTGTAGAATGTAAGTTTGTAATTGGGGACCATAGGATCAGTGTATGAATAATGTTTTAAGAAACTTCCAAATCTTCTAGAACTGTTCTAACATTTTAATACTTCTGAGCTGGATATGAGAGCTCCATTTGCTCCAGATCCTCATCAGATTTGGTATTTCTACCTTTTTAATTTTACTAATCCCAGTGATTATGCCATGGTATTTTGTTGCAGTTTTAAATTCTTGAAGACTAATGACACCAAGTTTATCTTCATATGCAAATATTCTGATTTACAGGAACTCTTTGTATATTTATAGATTTATATATACTATTTTCTTTATGTATTTTAGATATTAGTGCTCTAATATATGTATTATGAATACATCTTCCCAGTATTCTACTTGTGTGTGCATTTTCCTCCACAGTCTTTTGGAAAAATAGCAAGTATTTTTTACCTTGGAAAGGTTCTAGAGTATTAGGTGGACAAATAGACATATAGTTGCTACTTTGTGTCCTATAAAGCCTTTACAACAGATAGATTATCTGTGTCACTTGAGGTTTTTATGCAGCATATAATAAAAAGAAAATCAGATTGTAAACTGAACAAAATAAAGACTATTGGAGGATAACAATGATCAATGAAAAAGAATAGAATTAAGATTAAATAAAAGGGGGGCTGGGATTGTAGCTCAGTGGTAGAGCACTTGCCTCACATGTGTGAGGCCCTGGGTTCGATCCTCAGCACCACATACAAAGCAATAAAATAAAGACATTGTGTCCATCTACAACTAAAAAAAAATTTTAAAAAATGATTAAATAAAAGGAGCCATCAAGGTAAGTATTGAGATGAAGATGCAATAATAATCTGCCAGTTCATTAGGGAAGCTCAGAGCAAAAATGGACAGTTAGGGGAGGACCATATTGGGCACACATGGGTGCACTGTGTTTTGGTCTTGTTCTCTTTGATGATGTTATTTATCTTAATTAAGGGGATGCTTATATGGATATGTTTATGTGCTATTTCTCCAATGCATGCTCTAGCACCTTTTTCAAAAATCCATTGGCTGTAGATACATGGAGTAATTGGAGCATTCATTAGTGTAAAAATATTAGAGCCATTTTAGAAATTGGTTTGGCAATTTCTTATAGTATTATGTATATATTGATCCTACCATCCAGCATTATTCCCCCATGGTATTTGGATTTCTCCTTATATATTCTAGATAATATTTGGATAAGAATGGTCTTAGAAGTTCAAGAGAACTAATTTTCCTTCCTTCTTTATCTCTATCTTTCTTTTTCCTTTGGTACCAGGGGTTGAACCCAAGGACTCTTAACTACTGAGACACATCTCCAGTCCTTTTTTTTTGTATTTTGTTTAGAAACAAGGTCTCACTGAGTTGCTCTGGGGCCTTGCTAAGTTGCTGAGACTAGCTTTGAACTAGCAATCCTCCTGCCTCAGCCTTCTGAGCTGCTGGGACATGTGCCCACCTAAGAGAACACTCTTGAAGACAGGTCTGAGCAGAGAATGCCATGACTGTCACACCCACTCCTTGTGCCATGCAGGTCTCTGCCTTCACATTTGGGAGAAGCTCCTTCTATGTCCAGTAGGCCTTGGTTCCTGAGAGGAGAATCCAACTACAAGTGAGTAACACAAAGTACAACTCTGTTCATTTTCTGCAAGTGATTTTGGGATGCCAATGATGTCCATCAACTTCCTCTTCCATTGCCATTTTAAATTCTGCCTGCCTTAAGCTCTCACCTCTACTGTTCTCAGTGGTTACTTGGTAGAGTGACCCACCTTCCAGCTCCTGGAAGTGTCAGAGCCCTTGGTTACCATACACATTTCAGCCCAGGTCTGCACATGTCCATTCAGAGATGGTGACCCCTTTCTTGTCCCTGGAACTCTGACTTAATAGAGTGATCTCCAGTTCCATCCATGCTGTTGCAAAGATGGGCGTTCCTCCTTCTTTATGGATGAAGAGCATTCCATTGTGTCTATGCCCCATGTTTTATGTACCTATTCATCATCTGGTGAACACTTAGGATGTGCATTTCTTGGCTGTTATGCTGCAATAAATTAGGAGTGCAGTCATCTCATTGACATATTGATTTTATTTCCTTTGGCTGCATATCTAGTAATGGGATTGCTGGACTCCATAGTAGATCCATTTTTAATTTTCCAGAAACCTCCATACTACTTTCTTAATGGCTATACTGATTTACATTTTCACCAACAGTGTGCACAAATTCTGCCTTTTCCACATCCTCACCAGCACTTGTTATCTAGAGCCTTTTTGATCAGAACTGTTTTTACTGGCATGAGATATTTCATCATGGTTTTGATTTGTATTTCCTTGATTATTCATGATGTCAAACACTTTTTCACATACCCTGTTGGCCATTTGCATACCTTCCTTTGAGAATATCTATTTCAGTATATTGCCAATTTAAAAATAAAATCTTTTGTACCTTTGCTATTTTTTTGAGTTCTTTATGTGTTTTTGAGATTAGCTTCTTGTCAAATGTGTAGCTTGCATTTATTTTCTTCCATTCTGTAGGTTTTCTCTTTACTCCACTGTATGTTTCTCTTCCTGTGATAAAGCTTTTTAGTTTGATATAAACCCATCTATCTACTTATGCATTCTTCCCCTCTTTTCAGTCTGAGCCAAAAAAATCCCTGCCCATTGCAATGTCTAAAATATTTTCCCTATGTTTTCTTCTAGTAGGTTCATAGTTTCTGCTCTTATATTTAGGTTTTCAATACATTTTGAGTTAATTTTTGTGTCCGGTGAGAAACAAAGGTCCATTTTCATTCTTATGCATATGAATATACAATTTTCCCAGAATTGAAAAGGCTGTTATGTCTACAATGACTATTCTTAGCACTTTCTTCAAAAGTCAGTAGACATAGATATGTGGGTTTTCTTCTGGGATCTCTATTCTGTTCCACTGATCTGAGTATCTACTTACATGCCAATACTATGTGATTTTACTACACCTTTGTCATAGTATAGTTTGAAGGTAGTTAGTGAAATTTTGCCAGCTTTAGAACTTCATATACATGGGATTTTTCAGTATGCATTTTTGTTAACTCAGGTTCTCTGAGGAACAGACTACAAAAAAGGATTAGATATGCACAAAATATATCCACTTATTTTCCCCCACCCCTGCTCATCCTTGGTAACCACTATTCTCCCCTCCACTTCAATTGTTTTAGATTCCATATAGAAGTGAAATTGCATAGCATTTGTCTTTCTAGGCCTGGCTTATTTCCTTTAGCCTAATGTTCTACAGGTTTATCCTTGTTGCTACCAATAACAGAATTTCCTTCTTTTAGTAACTTTAAATAATAGTACATTATGTAATATACTAGTTTTTTTAATTTTTATTCAGTGATGGACATTTAGGCTGATCCTGCATCTTTTTATTGTGCATAATGTTGCTATAAACATGGGAGTACAAATACTCCTTCAATATACCAATTTAATTTCCTTTGAATACATACCCAGCAGTGGCATTGCTGGATCAGATGGTAGTCCTATTTTTAGTTTTTTGAGAAACTTTCAGTGTTATCCATAGTGTTTACCAATTTGCATTCTCACCAACAATGTGCAAGATTTCCCTTTTGTCACATCCTCTCTAATGCTTTTTTTGTCTTTTTGAATATAGTCATTTTATCATGTAGCAAATAATTTATTGAGGATGACATAGAGAAGATAGGAGACTTCACACTGTAAGGAATGTCTGATACTTGGGAGGGAAAGAGCAAAGAAGAAAGTTTGGGTATAAAGAGTCTCACACTACAACATATGTCCAAGAATTCCAGGAAAATTAGTTAGGCAGATGAAATGTCTTAAGGGAGAGTCACTCACTGGAGGAGTCCATCTCCTTTGGAGGGAGGCCAGCTCTGGTGCCCCACTATGGTCAGGCCTTGTCTAGGAATAGCCCCTGGAAGCATCCATTGTCTTGATGCAAATGTGATATGCAGAAGGGCAGTAGTGGGGCTATTCTTCTCCCTGTGGCAGGTGAGCTGAGTGGTAGATTTTTATATTTGTTATTGTTTTACTGTTTTTATCTAATGTATGTGATATTCCTGTCATTGCATATTTCAACAGTTGTCTTTACTTAATGATGAATAGTCTTTAATTGCATGAATAAAAACAATTTGTTTCTGTATTTTTTATAGATGAGCAATTGGGCATTTCTAATTTGGGTTTGTTATGAATAAGGAAACTGTAAAATATTCTTCTACAAACAATTTTGTGATTTTATATTTTCACTTCTTTTGTGTCAATACCTGATGGTAAAATTTCTAAGTCATGTGACAGGAGCTTTCTATGAAATCACCAGATTTCTTAAGTGATTATGACATTTCAACTCCTGCCCATGTATAAATGCCCCAGCTGTCCAATCCCGAACACTTGCTATTGTTGGTCTGCTTTTTTTTTTTTTTTAATTTCATCCATTCAGGTGGATTTGGATGGGCAGTCATCTTATTGTGGTTTTAAATTACATTTTCTTGATGATGTAAGATGTTGAATACATTCACATGTGTTTCCTGGCAATTCCTTTTGTGAGGTTCTCATCCCTAACATGTTTTCAAAACTTTCGTCATATTGTTGTAGTCACACTGGAGAATAAGAACCACATTTCACACATGAAATATGATTTGGATTTTGAGATCAATGAAGTTATACATGCACTGGAAGGATGTGAAAAGCTTTTTGACCTCATAGGGCTTTCTAGAAGGACAGAGTAGCATTCAGAGTTGTTTGAGAGAGCAAGGGAAGGAGGCAGGATTGGAGTTTCATGGCAGCTCAGGGATGAGGCTGGTGTGGTTTCCTTGCACAGCCTGGAATACCTGTGGATACCTAGGGAGAGAGCACCTGGCTTTCTCACCAGTTTTCCCATATGTGAGCTGAAAGAATGGAAGAGGGTCTTGAGAATTCTTAATTTGTCATCATTAAATATTAAAATCGGAATGACTCTTATTCTTGTTTGTGTTTAAACTGATGGACAGATCACAAAGAACACTGAACATCAAAGAAAAGAGAATGATATACTGTATTTCATCAAAGCGTAAACTCTTTTTTTCTTGAAGAGAACATTTTAAAAATAGATAATCCACAGAATTTCAACTCATTCACAACACATATAGCTGACAAAACACAGGTATCCAGAATATATAAATATCTCCTTTGAACCAATATATTTATATATTCTAGATACCTGTGTTCTCTTGAGAAAAAAAGAGTTTACACTTTGATGAAATACAGTGTATCTTTTCCTTTATGTTCAATGTTCTTTGTGATCTGTCCTTAAAATCTCTGCCCACCCCAAAGCCACAAGGACATCCTCTGTGTTTTCTTCTAGAATTTTTTTTATTTGAGGATCTAGGTCATGGCAATAATCCATTTAACATTGTTCTTATTTTTTAATTAAGTGAGCTAGGAATTGAAGGTTGGGTGGTGTTCATCATTTTTCCTTACTGATACTCTCTTGTCTCAAACGTTTGTTTAAAAGTCTTGCTCTTCTTTTTCCTGTGAAAATAACTTGATACTTTGTTCAAAGCAGTGAACAACACATGTGTTTGGTGATCAGAACTCTGGCATGATACTCCATTGAGCAACTAGTGGCCCTCAAGTCCATACTACACCAGTTTGAGTACTGGGGTTTTAAGTGAGCATTCAAATCAGGAAATGAAAGTTCTCTAACATTCTTGTTCTTTTTCAAGTTTCATTTAAGTATTTTTTTTTTTTTTTGCAGTTCCATATACATCTGAGAATTAGCTCATCTATTCAATCAAAACTGGGTTATTTAGTTTTGATAGGCATTAGTTTTGAAAGCCCATCTTAAAAATATTGAGTTTCCATTTCATGAATCTGGTGTAGGCAGCAACCATCATTTTGCAGGTGCTGGTAGGTGTGGACTTCAGTTATGATGGTTTTGAAATTCTAGGTCCAAAGGAAAGGGGGAACTAATCTATTCAAATTTGGTGCAAATACAGCTCCTTAAAATATAAATAAATAAATATCCAATTCTCCACTCTGTGGAAATTATGTCCTTTAATTTGTTATCTTGGACTCTGTCTCATCTTTAACTTAGCTCGCTTATAGAGAGAGGATGAGGGGCCATGGGAATAAGGCCAGGGAGACTGTCTGAGGAGAGGTGAGGAGCCAGCTTTTCCTTCCACCGTGTTCCCAGGACCAAGCTACTTGTTTGCTTGATCTCAATGACCACACCTATGGGATTACCCTGGTTTAAGTAGATACTTCTCCCTTCCAATACCAGGTCTAGTTCACCCTGGGGGTGAAGGGTAGTTGCCAGCCCTGCCCTATAACCACTTCCCTGTCTAGATCAGTTTGTATGAGTCCTAGCCAAGTTGACCCATAAAATTAACAATCACACCCTGAAGTAAGACTCAAACATTGGACTTTAGACTGAACATGATCAGAGGCATCTGTCTTTATAGGAACCTCCATTTGTCTGTCTTCTAGGTGTCAAGGTATAAGAAACAGATGAGGAAGCCAGCACACTTTTTAGAATAATAATATTGATTCACATATGTGGACAATAGTTTTTAGACTCATACTAAAATGCACAAAAATAATTAAAATCACTCATAATCTCCCAAGCCAGAAAGAGAATTATTATTTATTACAATGGTTTATAACTTTTTAAGAATCTTAGATATGTATATATATACCATTTTGCATATTATTGTATTTAATTGTAGTTAAAGCAACATACAAATATTTTCCTTTTAAAAATATAAGCCTTAAGGATAAAGCTCACCTCTCTGTCAGGAGCTATTAACTGAAGTGATGGTACTTCCTAGGGTATCCTCCATCCAGGCACTGAGCAGGATGAAGTATAAAGAGCCTGGTCTTCTGTCCCTGTGTAGCATAACTTGGAGGCACAGACCTTCCTGCACAGATCCTTGATGGGTTGGCTGAGGCTTCCTACACACTTGTGAGTCCCAAATTCTGTGTCAGTGTCCATCTAATCTTCTACAATGACCTTGATGTGGACCATCGCATAAACAAGGGTGCACATATAAAATAGTCCCTAACCCCAGAGATAGTCACTGTTACCAACTGTTTCATGTCATTATTGCAGACAGACACATATGCACATGTGCACCCGTGTACACACTCAAAAATGTGGTTCCATTTTTGTATATTTCATATAAAAATTACAAAGTGTTTATCATCAAATAACTTTATTATTTCTTATTTTTTCTCAGAGATATGTATACTGATTTATCAGTGTATGTAGACCTACCTTGCCATGTTAAGAGCTTTATTCCACACTTGTGCTGTATCATCATTAATTTTGCCATTTCTCTATCTACAGATTCCTAAGTTGTCTCCATTTTTATAATTCGCCAGCATTTACGCACAACCTGTTCTGCAAAGGTCTGACTGTACCCCTAAGTGGGTACTAAGTAGTGGAACAAATGGGTCTTAATAAAAGCCTAATTGTCATCAAGGGCCCACAGCATGGCTGTGCTCATTTCGAGGCTTTGGCTGTGAGTCTGAGCAGCACATCTCCAGTGCACTGTCTAGTTGATGTGTGCAAGAACATTGATGGTTATCCTGGAAATTTACTGCTAATGTCTTATGTTTATTGCGATGCATATATCAGTCAGTATTTTCTTTTTCCTTTTTTATTTCACTACTGCCATCCAAATTTCTACAACTTACATAATGCCTTCACATCTATAATCTCATTTTATTCTCACACGGTTCTACAAAGTAGGCAGAGCAGCAATTTTTGTTAATGAAGTCTGGAAGAAAAGAATTCAATGTAAATGCTCAACTGTAATATAATACTGTGTGAGTACATTTAGAAGTGAAATTATGCAGTAATTATATGTATTTAATATTTTAACATTTGTTTTTTGCTATTTTGTGAAGAAAATTCTTATTTCTAAAACTTGCTAGGCCTGCTACTCAAGTAGTTACGTATCTTAATTGCATGGCAACTGAGAGTGTTTTTTTCATTTTAAATACTGAACAACTTTCCCTGTGGGGCAATTCTTTTTTGTAATTTGCATATGCTATTCATTATGTTCATCTTTCCCTAAACTCAGAAGCTGAGACCATTTGACTTATTACTGCTTGAAATAACAATATCATCTGTCCAGAAGTTACTCAAAACTTCTGAGACTTTAATTAAATTTTCTTACTGCCATAGAAATATAATTTTTAGATAAAGTAAATATAAAAATTTTACTCTGAAATTAGCAGATCGAGGAATGTAGCACAATTTTAATGAGCTATTTTAGAAAACTGAATAGACGAGCTGTGACAATGGATTGCAAAACAAAATTTATAACAGCGTTTTTAATTTTCAAACTAATTGGCTTCTAGAAATGCTGGTGGAGTCTTAAATGAAGGGGAATTTAAGACTGAAGGAATATATAAATGTGGTCGAGTCAAATATCACTCTTTAAGGACGTTTTGCCAATCATATGCAGCCCCTCCACTATTCTGTTTTTGTAGAGATTATCACACATTTGTTCTTTTATATATGTATTTTTCTGTACCATGAATGTTAGCACTCATGCCTTGGTCAGTCTCTTCTCTGCACCTCCTATCCTCGTATTGCCAAGATTGTGAGGCTGTGTCACTTGAATGTGGAACTCACTGCCAACTTGAGTGTGTCTGAAGTCTGCTGCTGCACCAGAAACACCTTGGAAGATCCTGAGTCCTCCTTCCACGGGCCAGCAGTGGCACAAGCCAGGCTCTGGCTGCTTTGAATTTTGTTGTGCTTTTGCTCCTGTGTAGCAGTTGAGATTCTCCAGAGCAACAGATGCAGAAGGAGGCAGAGACAGATGGACAGAGGCAAAGACAGAGAGATATAGAGTGAAGGAGGAAAAGGGGAGACTTTGGAGAGGAATTGTTTCATAAAATGTTGGGACAGCAAGTCCAAAATTCATAGGACAAGAGACTGGCTGAAATATTAGCAAGGTTTCTATGTTTCAGTCTCCTGGAACCCAAATTCTTACTTTGGGACAACTCAGTCTTTGCTTCTCTGTTCTTCAGTTGGTCAGATATGGCCCACTGACATTGAGAGGAGAAAGCTGCTTTACTTGAAGTCTGTTGACTTAAAGGTCAGTCACATCTGGAAAAAATCTTCACTGCAATATCTGCACTGGTGTTTTGAGCAAACAAGCCTTCCTCTAGACTCCCAAGTGGACACATAACCAACCATCACACTCTTCAGCAAGACCTGAGCCTTGGTATTTCGAGACAAAAGAAAAGAAATGAGCAACAAAATACACAAACAAAAGCCCAGCAAAACAAAATCTAGAAACACAGTAACATCAGTGCAAACATCTAACAATTTATTTTTTTTTAAATTGGCACTTTCTGTACTTAAGTCAGGAATTAGCTTTTTATTAACATGCCTTTTCCTACCTACTTAATCATTTTAACTTTTATAAAAATAGGAAAAATACAAGTTTTTTTTTTCAGTGCAAGGCACTGAAGTTCATACAGGTTAAAAAATATACCCAAAATCACATAGTTGACAAAGAGTCTGGGGGGAAAAAAGTACCTGAGGATAATAATAAAAATTAGTCAAAGTCTGCTCTGGCAAGAAGCCTGGGTTGAGAAAATTAGCTCCTTTAAATTCTGAAAGGAGATCATGGAAAGAAAATGTACATTTACGATGGTGGGTTGATTACAATGCAGTGTTTGCTGGTTTTAGGAGAGAAAATAGGAGTGACTAATAACCAAGTATGTGAATAAGTACCAGAATGGTTGGGGTCAAGTGTGTGGATGACCTGAATTGGTGAAGGATTGTGGTGAAGGGCATCCTGGGACAGGTGAGCTGCATTGTTAGAGTGAGAGCCAGGGGACTATGATACAGGAGCCTGGTCTCATTGTTTGATGGGAGTAAGGGGCTGAAGATCATGAATGACAAAGGTTGGGGGAAAGACACAGGCATTCGGAGGCCAGGGGGTGTAAGAGGTGCCTGTTTGTACATCGACCTCTCTTCTGGGAATTGTGTTAGAGTCCTGGTAAGAAGGATGACCAGGGAGCTGGCAGGCACAGTCTTCATGAAATGGAAGGAAATTGACTGCACCTTCATCCCTGTGGACTGCCTGGAGATAGTGCAGCTAGCAGTCCTGTGGTACAACCTTGAAGAGTGGGCAATCAAGGAAAATACTTAGGGAGAGGCAATGACCCAGAGACATAGGATAAAAAGGCCTGGGTCAAAGTTCATCATTGCAACTAGCAAGTCAGTTTGTCTTCAAGCCTATGGTGCTGGTGCAAGATGAGGCCAAAGACAAGTGACACCAAAAATATTCAGAGCCTCAGCAACTGCAGGTGTCATTTGATCTACAAGGAAGGAAGGAAACTTCAAGAGTTTTTAGCCTTGACTTTGGCAAGCTTGAGTACCTCCTATCTTTCTCCTGGCTGACATTCCATGGTCCCTGGGTAGGTACCATAAGAGCAGGGACGTTACTGGAAGACATATTTCTTCAACCCAAGTCTACTTTATTTCTACTATGTGGTAGGATTATGCTCAGCTACGACTTTATCCACCTTCCTGACTGTGGGAACAAAGATCGGAAATAAATGGCTGTTTGAAAAGAAAATGATACCCACGTGATGGGCAACAAAGGGTCACCATTCCCTTCTTCCAATTTTACAAAACGAGCCATTTTTTTAAATGACATGACAGTAGTGTCATTCACTGCCAACTATCTGTCATTATGATAGCAAAAAATATCATCACCTTCTTGTACCACAGATACGAGAGATCCATGAGAAACAATGTGTTGACATATTTCACTCAAAATAATATAGGACTGATTGTTTCCCTCTTTAATTTTCCAAAAATGTATGTGAGAAAGATCTGCAGTGACTGAACAGAAATGACAGTGACTGAGAGGAACATGGTAAAACTTTGAGGGAAACACACACAAACACACACACACACACACACAAACAAAAAAACTTCCTAGGAGATTTATAGGTCACCAGTGTTTAGGAGCAAAAATCATCATTTTAGATGGTTTAAAAGCAAACAAAGATATTCAGTAATTATTCTGGATTATATATTGCAATTAATCTGATTATCACAGCCAATGTAAAAGTTTGATGAGGCAGAGACATGCATAATTTATTTCCTTTTTCACATCTTAGAGCATCTTCCAATTCTAGATAATTTTATTAGAATTACAGAGTTCTAGAACTGTTAATGTTTCTAGATGTCACATGCATTCAGCTCATTGTTTTATTGATGAGGAAAATGCTAAAGAGCTTATTTGGCCATTGTCAAAGGTCAAAGATCATGCCCCTCTGTAGGCAAAACTTAGTTCTTTGGAAGCAAATTCAGTTTGAAATCTCAGCATATCAAGGAGCTAGGAGACCTATGAGAGAATTAACCTGCTGCTCTTTTGATTCCTACACAGGGCGATATTAAACAAAACGAAGAATTAACCACAATGATTGCAGCCTATGTAGTAGGCACAGGAGTAGCTGGGCCCACAGTATGCATTACCAGACATGACGCAGGGAGGGAGGAGGACACATGGTCCTCCTCATTGCATCCGAAGAACACGGGTGAGGCACCAGCGATGCTCACACCCCCCTGGAGGGAGGTTCACTGGGTGTGTTAGGGTTGTTGTTTGGCTGTTGTTTAAGAGAAATGCTGAATGGCTATATGGTAAGATGTTTGGAAAGTAGATTTTTCTTTGGGATTCTGTGAGCATTGAATGCTCTGTTAAAACTCATATTTCAGAAGAATATTAAGTATTCATTTTTGTATTTACAGCTTCTATTTACCCCCAAATGGAAGAAAGCAGAATTACATGTATGGCAAAGGAATGCTTTGCCCCAGGGTCTCTTGGAACAAAAAGACTCAACTTTTTCAGACCACGTTTTCTTTTTAAAGTCCTAGTGCCTGTTGTAGAAATCAGGCCATCCGGCTTCAGGTCCTCCATTTTCACACTCTGCCGTAAGGCCTCCTCTCCAAGTCCCTAAAACCACATGCACACTTCTTTTTCACAGCACCTCATCTATTAAGCAAAATCTTTTATTTATCATTTTCCTTTTTCATTTGACTCTGAGATCCTTCAGGTAAGGAATCTTACTTCTTATTTACCTTTAATTACATACTACCTATGATATGTGTTAATTTCTCAATACATTTTTTAAATAGAGGCACGCACACACACAAAACCCCTTTTTAACAAAATTATTGATCTATAGCTGCTTTCATAATAAATGGCATATTTTCCAATTCTTAATTCTGGTGCATATTTTACTATGTGCTTATTTTTCTTTCAGAGTATATGGGATATTGTTCTAATTATTTCACTGCAGATGGCTTTGTCTTGCTGAAATCACTGGAGTGTTGACATTGCCAAAGGTTTCTTAAAAATGTGTTACAAAATCCACACTAAATTGCACCTTTAAAAATCATTTAAAGCTTAAACATATACAAAAAATGTGAAGAATGCAGAACTGTATATACACATAATCTCTTGGGTTATCTTAAATGCTACTTTGTATTTTTCAAATAATATGTATGTGTTTATTTTAACAATGTGGCAATACTCAGACTATTACTGAAGAAAATTAAGAAAATGATTAGCAGGACAGAAGGAGTATTAATAAAGAAGGAAAGGGTGGTAGTGCTGGAGGTGGCACTTCTATAAGCAGGGTGTGTCAGACTGCAAGAGCTACCAGGATGGAAGAGCCCGGGGAGAGATGGATGCTTCTGCAGCTAACGCGGAGTCTGTGTTCCCTTACGTGATGATGGGGGACACATATAACCACTCCAGACCTCAGTTATTTTAACACTGGATTCTATCTAGACAGTTGCCCTGTCTAGTCTCCCTTGCGAAATAGTTGATTGAGGTCAGCTTTGCAGACAAGCAGGTACTCAGATGTTTCTTGAAATCAATCAAAAGTGGATGTTTGTTGAAGTGAATCACAAGAGATGAATTGAAATATAGCGAAACTCTGTCCTCATTCTTAGGGACATAATGGCATTGTCAAGTGTTTACTGCCACCAGCTGGTGAACCTCATCCAGGGTGAAACATGCTATGTAAACATCAGAAGCTTTGGAGTAAGGTAGATGGCTTTGCAACTTCAACTCTATACCACCTTAGATGAATTACCTGACACCTCTGGGACTTGCTTCTTTACCTAATTAAAAATAAATCAGGGGAACACTTACTTTAAAGGGTCTTCTAAGTATTAAGTAAAGGTTTAATGCAAGTTTCTCCACCATGAACATTTTTTTCTTTTCTTTTCTTTGTGGTGGGGGGAGGGTACCATGGATTGAACTCAGGGGCACTCGACCACTGAGCCACATCCCCAGCCCTATTTTGTGTTTTATGTAGAGACAGGGTCTCACTGAGTTGCTTAGCACCTCACCGTTGCTGAGGCTGGCTTTGAACTCGCGATTCTCCTGTCTCAGTCTCCCAAAGTGCTGGGATTACAGGCATGCGCCACTGCTCCCAGCTGAACACTGTTTTTTCTATACTTATTTTGGAATAACTAAGAAAAGACATGCGTGGAACTCTTTATTTTCTGACTTCTCAGCTTTGGTTGTACTAAAAATAATATCATCAAGAGAATGTTGTGAAACTTGTCTAACTATACTGACCTCTGTCCTAATGACTATATTGACTGGGCTTCATAATGGAACATTATCCACATTGTTTAATCTGCTAATACTTCAGAATCTCATTTATTCAATTTGAACAAAAAACAAATAAACATATTAGTATTGAAAAAGAATATTACTATTGCCTTTTAGAAATAGAAAAATGTAGGTCAATTCAGCAATGAAATTTGAATATTACTTCTTCTATTCAATTACATCAACAATTGTTAGTAATTTACTATGCACTAAAATCTATTTCTTGGGCTCTGCAGGAGAGACACTGGTCAGGGAGTTGTTAACCTGTGCAGAAGTCTGTGGTGCACAGATACATTTCCTGACTTTATAAGATATTCTTCTGCTGAGGAGGAAACAATAAATTAGAAGTAAATTCTCCTAAGTGAGAGAAATTAACTACTGGAGAATAAGGATCTGCAGAGCTTTAGGAGTTCAAAGATAATTATAATATCTGCCCTCCAAGAAACAATTTCATTCCTCAGAGGTGATATTGCTGCAATTGGGAATGAGGGTATGGAGGCATCACAAATAACTCTAACCCACACTGATAGGGTTCACACAGGTACAGAGTCTGTGCATTTCTAGTGAAATTAGAAAAGCTTTGATGTAGGAGGAGTACTTGAAATGTCCTTTGGATATCTGAATTTCAAGAGTCAGAGACATACCAGGAAAAGGGTCTTAAGAAGCATGCATGAAGGTAGACAGTGGAGATTGAAGTATATGGAAAATAAGTCCAAGGATATTTTCTCTAAGCTTTTGTCATTAAAAATTCCAGGCCTCAGCCAGAGCCAAGGAACACCAGAGGAACTAGCACCTGACTAGCACCTGACCCTCACCTGCTTCCAATACAATAAGCCCCAGGAATTGCGCTCCTGTCCCAACCTAAACAAAGCCTATATAATCCAGACCCTTCCTTCAGCCCAGCACCTTTTTCTGCCCCTAAAATGAGCCAAGCCAGGTTTCCACCAATTGACTCCACCCTGAATCCTAAATAAAGAAAAGGCTCCTGATCCAAGGTTTGCTTCCCATCTCCCAACTTCGTCATTGGTGGGTCATCTGTGCTTACAGAGATGATTGTGTTGGGTTTATCTACTGCACAGCAGGTATGCATGGAAGGAAATGTGCACTTTCTTTATAAGCATAGGCGAGTAATTAAGAGAGTTTTGAACAGATGAATAACAAGACACTAAGGAAGGTACTTTGAGCTAGGTGCGGTGGTGCTATGGTGGTGCAAGCCCGTAATCCAGCAGCTTGGGAGGCTGAGACAGGAAGATCGCAAGTTCAAAGCCAGCCTCAGCCAAAGGGAGGAGCTAAGCAACCTAATGAGATCCTGTTTCTAAATATAATACAAAATAGGGCTGGGGATGTGGCTCAGTGCTCGAGTGCCCCTGAGTTCAAACCCTGGTACCCCAAAAAAGAAAGATACTTTGGATAATGATGTAGATGTTTTCCATAATTAAAATGGATAGAATTAAGCCGAGAACTAATTCAGAAAACGTGTACGATGGTACAGGTAAGAGGTAGTGGGCCCTAAAGAGGACTGTAGAGTTCAAGTTATTAGACCTATCTTAATCTGACTCCATAGCAAAGCTTAATGATAATGAAGCAAATGTAGAAATCTAGACAAAAACCAAATCCTATCAGAAAAATCAATGCTTCTTATTATGAGTGAGAACAAAGGGGAAAGTTCCTTTTTCACATTTTTAATAACTAGTTCCAAGAGTTGCTGAATTTATAGCTTGTGCCATTATTCCAAAAGGTCAAACAGATGTGTTTTTAACCCTAATATTTTGGGAAGCCTATCAAAGATGTCCAAACCCTGGAAGCAGGCCTAAATCAGCTTTGGATATGACCTAGCTCATAGTTCCTTGCAAACAGTTTAAATTTTAATTTTTATGTAAATGGTAGCAAGAAATCTTCACTAACTTTATACAGGCAATCAATAAAGCCAGTTACACACTTAATGGTAAAATTGCTAGACCATAGAAACTAAATGTAATATCAGTAATTCATTCAGAAAGCAAAAAGGCTCTAAATATACTATAATAACATAACATTTATGTATGATATAAATATTTCTCCAAATTGAGGTGGCTAGTATTTTTTCCTTTTGGCCACCTTTTATACTACATTTCTGAAAAAGATTAGGACATACAAGAAGGAAACTCATATTTAAAGAGTCAGTTTCATATTGCAGATTGCTTTTATCTACTATTTGAAAAGTAAAGATTGTGATGCAAATCTTACACTCTTGGAGGTTCAGCAAAGTACAAACTTTCTAAAAATTTGAATTAATGGACTTGAAATTTAAAAAAAATTTCCTAACTTATAGGTTTGTGCCTTTTTATTAGCTACAGTGGAATCTGACTGCAAAATAGTAAGCAATTCTTTTTAATTCTTTTGTTCTTAGGTTTTGGTTTTTCTTTTTAGCATTGGGGATTGATCCCAGGGATGCTTAAACACTGAGCCACATCCCCCCCATCCTTTTTTTGTATTTTATTTAGAGACAGGGCCTTGCTGAGTTGCTGAGGCTGGCTTTGAACTTGCAATCCTTCTGCCTCAGTCTCCTGAGCCACTGGGATTACAGCTGAGTGCCACACCACCTACCCCCAACCCCTGCAAGAAGCAATTTTTATTTAGGGAAATGAACTTTTACAGGAAAACATGTAGAACAGAGTTTGAATTTACTAAAATGCCCCCCATTGTCTTTAATTACTAACACGTATAAACTACAGAAGTTTTCATTTATGAATTGATCTGGAATGTTCCTCAACACCCAAGCCCTATGAAGTGTAATGATTTTATTACTGTACCTTCCAAACTGGAAGATAATGTGATAACCTTGGAAATGGTGGTTATTCTCCCCAGAACAATAAAAAGATTCTAGACAGTGTGAGAAAAAACTACTACTACAATTTATCACTTGAATACCAAACATTTTCTTCTTTTCTCCATCATATAGGGGAAAGTCAAGTCAACATCTTTGTATGTGGAAGAGATATCAGAAAGGATTAGCTCTTCTTGGAACCGCCGCATACTGTTCATTGAAAGTGCATATAAAGATGTTTAATATGAAGAATGTAATCTGCTTATAATTTTGTGCAAAGTTAGAAAAATTATGATTGTAATAATTTTTTTCTATTTGCCTCAACAAATATTTTCAGTGAATAGTGTGTACAGCTTCTGAAAATTTGTTTTTTTTTCTATTATGTTTGATAACATGTATTAAAATGCAACTTTTGAGAAAAATAAATAAAAATAAAAAAAAAAAAAGAAAGGATTAGCTCTTGTTGTAAGGGCTGAATAAGATTTCTTTTATGTATGTGCTTCAAATATATACCACACAGTTAATATTTATTGACTTGGACAGTCTGTATTTTGAATTATAATGGAAAAGAACAGCTTTCCCAATGCTTTCGATATATGCAAGATTCCTGTGCATTTGGAGATCATTCTCTTGGTTTGAGAATCCAGATTTTGAAAGCATTGAAAATGATGAGGTAAACAGAGAAAGGGTTAATCTGTCTGCTAGTCAAAAGAACTTCCTTAAACCTGGAGTCAGCACCTGCCTAACTCATGGATTATTTTATCTGTGCAAGA
Source organism: Geosciurus inauris (assembly GCA_004024805.1). Lineage (NCBI taxonomy): Eukaryota > Metazoa > Chordata > Mammalia > Rodentia > Sciuridae > Geosciurus > Geosciurus inauris. The sequence goes on from PVHX01003810.1 coordinate 106,316, forward strand.
GCATTTTCTTTTCTTTCTTTATTTCTTTTTTTTTTTTTTTTTGCAAAGCAGGATGGGAAGAAAGACTTTGGAAAGGGATTCTGAAGATAGTAATTGGCTTTTGCACGAGTTCCTGAGCGTAACAATAGAGGGGACTGACCAAGGACAAAGAAAGCATTGCAGGAACTGATGGCCCAGATGAAAGATCAAAGAGCATCCTGAAGGGTGTCAGAAGCTTAATTGGTTTGTTTGTTTGACTTTGAATTCCTATTCAGCTCTTGTCAATGCTTGTCACTCTGATTCTTGTGTCTCCTTTGGTGTCCATATGGATGTACCCACTCTACTGGGGTCTTGTGGAATCCCAGTGTTGAAGTTTTCTTCCTAAATACCACAAGGGCAATAATTTTTGGAATTGGATAATTAGAAAGAAGAATGTTTATGGGCTTATACTGTAAGGTTTTCCATGGGAATTCTGTATGGAGTGGAACCTGTAGACATGGGGACATGTGACATTACACAGGTTTAGGAAGATAACTATGTACAGGATTTACCCTTATTACATTTAATATAGGTATATATTATTACACAAGACACTTCAGAGGTCTTGAAAGGATTAAATATAATTGCATCTCTGAAGTGCTCTGCATTGTTGGCTTGTACCGTGGTTGATGCACTGTAAGAGAGGCTATCATGCGCCTCTCTCCCCCGAGCTGTGCTCTGGAAGGTTCATTGCTCTTCCAGCAGTATTTTTGGTAAACAAGTAGATGTACTCTTCTTTTTGCAAAAAGACACTTCAGATGCCATTGGAGTGTGTGCAACTATTTTCATGTATCATCTACTTTGCAACGCTTATCCACTCTCTTCCTCCTACAAAATAAATGAAAAAGAATATGCAAAAACTTGGGCAACAAAACCTAGGAAAGACTATCAGAACAACATATGTTATAGGAGTGTGACTCAAGGATTTTCATAAAATAATTTAGCTTTCAGAACTTCCTGATGGTGAGTAGTTCATAAAACCCTGAAACCAGCATCCTTGTTGTAGGAGAGGCCAGAGAATAAAAAGTAACAGCATTGAGATTTATTTTTCAGAACCTCTCACCTTGACTGTTTTTCCTTTCAAAATGAGCCTGTGCTTGATTTAGAGATGCGCTACAAAGTCAGGTTAAGAAGAATGAAATTTTGAATGCAATGTTATAGATTGTGCTCACTGGCAAGAGGACCTTTCAGGGCAGAGAACATTTAGATGCATGCCTACAAAAAGATAAGACCTGATGCAAATCGAATTCCCTCCACCTCTCTCCTCCACAGATACGCTTCTGTGCATTGAAGATAAATGCTCTCCTTTATGTTTAAGCAATGAAACAAAAGAATTTTTTTTTTTTTTTTTTTTTGCTAAGAAACCCTCACCCTCAGTCCACCTGGACGGGATATGGTCTTTATGTAAAGGTTTTAGTCAAAAGAAAGCCTGAAAGATCATCTTCCAGAAGGAATGGATGTTGGTACACACAGCACTAAGCTCATGTGAAAGGACAATGCAGGTTAAATTACTGCTTTGTATTCATGCAAGTATCATCTTATTGCAGATACATTTTTCACAATTGCTCCTTAGAGGTAAATACTGTAATCTGAATTTTATAGAAGCAGAAACATAAACTAGCAGAATATAAATACTTTAATTGACTTCTATCACTTATATTCCTTTATATGACTTTGAATTTGTGCATCAATTTATAATGGATTCTGGTTTGGAGTTTCATGGATATGTGACCTCTTTTCTAACTTTCAGTATGAGGATAATATTGATTTTGAAAATTAATTGAGAAAGTTTTCATTTTTCCATGCTGTAGAACAATTGACATACCATCAACATTATATATTTCTAGAAAATGTGTAAAAGCTTACTTATTAACTATCTACATTCAGAAGTTTTTTGAGAATAATTGCTTAAAGACTGACTATTCTGTCCAAAATTGTTGGCTAAAGCAGGATTTTAATAATATATTTACTTATGTAAAAGATTTTATTCAAAGGAAAGCCTGAAAGATGATCTTCCAGAAGGAATGGATGTTGGTACACACAGCACTAAGCTCATATAAGCTAATATGATTTATATTTTCTCCAGAAAATTATTAATATGCTATTTGTAAATATTTTAAATTTTTATAAGCAGAAAACATAATGTTCTCATTCTTCTTTTCTTTAATTTTTGGTGTTTTGTGAGCATTTTAATGAGAAAGTTTATATGGTGAACATGCGATCAATGTTTAGTCAGTCATAATTTTCTGGTCTTTTCCATGTCCTAAGCATAAGTCCTAAAGACAGTGGCCCAAAAATTTTTTTATCAGCAAGAGACAAAGGAGAATGATACTACCATTTACTATTGACCTGTGAATCAAAAATAAAACATCCAGGAACAAAACGGTAAGTACTTTCATGCTTTCTTCCACATCTCACAAACCAAAGAATGTTTATTCTGTATTTAATATGGACAATTAAGGTTAACTAAAATGAGATAAATAGTGGATGGGGTAGGTCACTGGGGAGATACCTGTGTTGCCCCAAGGTTCATGAAGAATCATTATGGACTATGTTGTCCATGTTATGAAAGCTGAAAACAAGGAGCTTTAGGATAAATTGAAATTGTAAAATGAAGAGACTGTCCAGCTAACTTTTTTACATAAGATGGAAATGAGAAATGTGCTTAGGTTTCCTTAATCTTCCCCCTGTGTATTCATTCAGTTTTCATTCAGTGCACAGAGCTATCACGTGTCCCCTCAGATCCAGGAACTGTGATAAAGTCAACATAGAGCAAACAAGTCCTTTATCTCATGGAAGACTAAAACTTAACGATGGAATTGATGCATGACACCATCTCAGTTTGACAAATGCTGTGAAGAACATGTTCCAGGTGATGTGAGAGAGAGTAGGCAGGTCCTCCATCAGAAGAACCAAACTCACAGTCAGTTATGTGAGGTCCAAGGGGAAGAAGACCTCAAGCCTGTGGAACAGCAGGGCACAAGGCTTGTAAGGTAAAGGAGAACTTGACACATTCCAGGATGCTGCCTAGGTGACCTGAGCATGATGGGAAGGATGGGAGGGCAGAATGAGAGAAAGCTGGGGTGACAGGCAGAGTCAAGACTATGTAAGACCTTCTAAAGTAGGCAAGAGGGTTGTGTCTACCCTTGTTTCAGAGTTGGTTGGGAACTAGCTTGTGAATAAGAGCAATAACATTGTTTCTATTTGCCGATAAAGCTCTTCAGGGCCCTGGACTGGGAGAAATAGTGGTTCCACCCAACTCTACACTTTTGAATATAACCTGTGATGTAAATGTAACCCAAACTGTTATCAATACTGTATTCTTTACTCAAACATCTGTTAAGAGGGTGGATCTATACTACTTGTTCTGATCAGAAAATATAATAATGAATAAGTAGAGAGAAGGAAATTTTTGGAGATGATGGACATGTTTGCAGCACAGATTGTGGGATAGTTTCTCAGATCTATACTTATTTCCAAACACATTAAGTTATATATATTAAATTGGTACATCTTTGTGCATGTCTAAATTTCCTCCATAATTTTTTAAAGTAGAAAAGGGAGCTGGGTGTGGTGGTGCAAGCCTGTAATCAAAGAGACTTGGGGGGCTGACACAGGGGGATTGTAAGTTCAAGACCAGTCTCAGGAACTTGGTGAGATTGTTCTCTTTAAAAAAAAGGGGACAGAGGAGGGGGTTGGGAATGAGCTCAGTGGTAAAGAGCTCCTGGGTTAAATCCCCAATGGTGGGGGTGGAGGGGAGAAAGATCATCATGCACTTTCCATTTGAAAATAGCCAACTTTTCTCTTAAGTATTCAATAATTCTTCTTTAGGAGTTGGATTTAATATAATAAAAATGTAATTCTAGATTGGTATGCAAGACTCACAGATAGACTTGGTTTAGAAGGTGAGATGACAACTTATTCCTTTTTAGGAGTATTCAGGAAAAAAGTCTGTTTATGTGATATTCACACTGCTGAAAAAGCTGAAACTTGTCATGCTTTTATTCTTAAATTCTTCCCTGGGGAGATGGAGCTCATTTATACTTGAAAAGTAGAGTTAGAAGTATTAAGGGAAAAAAAAAAAAGACAAACTCTTCACACTTCCTGGCTATTGTCCTTTTGCAATATAGTTTCTTTTTCCCCTCAAAAAAGAAAAGGAGCATGGTAAAATACAAACTTGATTTTCAAAAACATTTAAAAAGGAAAATTTTGTACGAAAGGAAATAGTAAGCTGAATGTCTTTGAATCAACCTGGCATAGGAGTTCTTAATATTCTGATTAGGCAATATATTCAAAGCAGTGTTCTTTGCAACCATGGCTCACTGCTATTTCCTTTTACCCACTTCTTGTAAGGGGGCAAATAGATGAGAATGGTGGGGATATGAGTTTAAGAGAATAATTCTACAAAATGAGCCCACTGTACTGACTCCCCACATGCTTTCTTTGCCAAAAAGCAATCTTCCTGCAGCCCTGCCTGGCCTGAGGGCACAGGAAATATCACATTCCCCAACAAACTGAGGCTGGGGCAGAAGGCCTGGCAGTCAGTGGAGATAATGAATGATACATTGAGAGGATGAGGGCTGGTTATCTCTGGGTGGCTAACAGTTAACCTCCAGGACCACACTTCCCAGCCCAAAGGATCCCTAACACCTCCAGGGAATCACACTTCCCAAGAGAAGCCATTACTCCCCCATGGTGCTCCTTCCTGCCCTTAGGCATGTACATGGAGAAGAAAGGGAAGGTGGGGGGTCCTGGGGGTCCACAAAAGAGCAAGACACACCCACTCCTGTGGGCACCCAGCTTTCTCTCTATCCCTCTAGAGATATCTTGCACCTCTGTCCCTCTCTTCTAATAAAACTTGCTCTCCATGCTGGATTCAGCATTTCTTGGTGTTGAATCTTCAGCAATGGGTAAGAAGAACCTGTTCCTGATCTTCAAGGCCTGTTACCACTTGGACGCCTCTCATCGGAATGTGGCGGCATCTCACATTTTGCATGGCTTTCCTGTGGCTGCTGTAACAAGTTAGTGCCACAAGACAACAGAGATGAATCTTCTCCCAGTTCTGGAGGTGAGAAGTCTGAATCATTCCTAACAGTGTAAAGTCAAGCATTGTCCTGGCTGGCTTTCTCTGAAGGCCCGCAGGGGAGCTTTGGTGTTCTTTCTTTTTCACCTGCTAGGGAAGCTTCCTTTTTCCCCATCATCAAAGGACAGCATGCCTGCAAGCAAATGAAATAGTAAAAGAAACGGAGACAGGCCTCCAGGGTTCTCAACAGACCAGCCATGCTTTATTAAGCAGTGGAGGGGGACATTTTTGAGGGGAAAATGTGATGAGCTCCAGCAAGGGTCTGAGTTTTATAGGGTTTAGCAGAGCCAGGTCATGGGAGGAGTTGGTCAGTTACTTTAGGTGGGCTCATTGAGGGTGGGACCAGAGGGCAGGTAGAGAAGTTCCCTGGGGCCTATTGTACTGGACACAGCTGGATCAGCGAGGAGGGGGCCAGGTTCGAGTTCCTTTTGTGTTCACCCCATTTTCCCTTCCTGCCTTCCTTCTGGCTGAGGCCTGGGTTTCTAAATGACAAAAGCTCCAATGTACAAGAGATACCAGGAAGGCAGGCAGGTAGGGGACCCCAGTATGAGGAAGTGCCCTGGGGCCTATTCTCCATGTCCTTCAATGCCCTCTTCTGAGGGGCTCATCCCAGGACCCACTTGTTAGGACCATTAACATTGCAAGATACTGAAGCACTTCTCAGTGTCCGCTGCACCATGTAATGCAACAGTCCCAGGCTCCAGTGGTCAGGACATGGGCATATTTGGGGGATGGGGCTTCTAATCAGCAGACCACACACTTTAAGCCATATTCATCCATAATTTTGAATTCTGCTTCATAAATTCTGCACTCGTGCAGCCATTTCCTTCTGCCCTTTTGAAAATGTTGAATGATCTTTCCTTTGAAGCAGCCCCAGAACACCAAAACCCCAGGATTAATGATGGCTCAATTTCTTCTCTTCCTGAATAATTTGAGGTAAATTTGAATATATATATATATGCACATATACATGCCAATTCCTGCCAAATAATAAGTGCTTAATAAATATGTCAAATGACTAAATTAAATGAGGTGTTTCCTAACTTTACGGTTTGTGTTCTACTTCAGACGAAGTATGTGCTTTGAGAATGTGGAGATTATAGACAGGTACTTTGTAAACTTTAAAACTGAAAGATTCCTCTCTCCCTCTTTTCTTCTCATACAAAGTAGGCTACACACCGGAATGGCCTAGATTTCTTCAAGAATTTTCCAGCAGTGCATAACAACATAACAGAGAGTCAGCTATCAGCTGGGGACTGGAGAAAACCAAGCAGGTACCAAAGGGTGGTTTGTGTTTGAAAAGTATGATGAGACTCTGAGGGAAGAAATTGGACATGTGTATTCAGCCTCTTCTTTTATCTCTGACCTTTTGAAAAGCTGTCCTCATTCACAGTTATTAGAGATCTCAAGATTTAGAGCAAGCAAACACGCATTTTTTCATTTTAATCCATTTGACTAGTGTTGACCACTGAATTATTGCATCTACAAGGCAGATGACTCTGTTTCTCTCATACATTCCAAAATATCTCCTGTAAGTCCTCTCATCTATTCAGGCCAAGTGTGTTAGTCAGCTTTGTGATACTGTAGCAGAATACTGGAGGTAGGCCACTCTGCAGAAATTGGGTTAAACAAGTCTAAAGAAGCTAAATAATCTTGCAGGTCTGGAGGCTAGGAGTCCAAACATTATCGTAACCAAAAACTTGGTCCTTGTCCCTGACACCAATTCAATAACAAGGACACAGTTTTGAGAAAGAGGGGGAAAATGTTTTATTGCTTTGCTAGCAAAGGAGAAACTCAAGGGACTCCTGTCCGAGAGGCTGTGATTCTGCCCAGGAATAACAGGGGGCTTTTAAGGAGCTATTCAAAGGCTATATTCCAGGTGTGCCCTAACAGGGTGTCCCAGGGAGCCCTGGTGGTATGTTAGGATTTGCTTGTTAATTTGGGAGATATTCACTTCCTAGATCTTCTGGCAGACATCTTCTTCCTGTGGAGCACAGTTAACTCAAGGTAATCTTGTTCCATGCCCCCAGGTTAGGAGGGGAGAGGGAGAGAGAGACAAGAGGAAAAGAAAAACGTATCCCTTTTAAAAATAAGCCTCAAAGCTATATTCAAAAGGTAAAGTGGACTGCTGTTCCATTATGGCACATCTGTGGCAAGTCTCCCTGGGCTATCTTACATCATGGTGGGTGACATAATGTAGGAGCATGTGTGTTTCTTTCCCTCTGTATTAAGCCGCCAGGATTCAATTATGGGAGCTCCACTTCTAAACACCATAATTGGATTAAGTGTTTGCCGTTTTTAATAACATTGACATATGATCTTGGAAATTAAACAAACATGAGTTTGTGGGGGCAAACAGTATCAAGAATACCTTGCCAGTTTTTCCCTCCTTTATTTCCTCGAGTCAGTCTCACTCAACTCAGTTTTTCCTTCATATAGTTATGAACTCTAACCTTATCTGGGTGACTGATAACGGTATTAGCCTAATAGAGTCACCCCTAGTAGTGACTCACATACTACAGGGCTTACTGGAAAAGTGCTAACAAGATTATATCAAGTTGGAACTATAGACTGGGCCAGGAAAGAGATAGGGGCTTGTGTCTGGCAGGACCTCGGGAGGTTCTGCAGGAAAATGTGGAAGGCTGAGGCAGAAAACATTGGATCTCTCAGAACAAAAAATGTCAATTTAAGAGTCTATGAGGAATATTGACAGAAGTTCAAGGTCATTGCCTCATCCATCATTTCAGATTTCAACCCTAGGAAGTGATTTCTTCCTACTCATTATTAATGACAATAAATCTCTATCAATTCACCTGAGAACCCCTAGTTTGTAGCTGAAGCTATAGAGGCTTAACAATTTTCAAGTAGTTTGCCCAAGAACACCAACAAGTGGGCCACAGAGTCAGGATTCAAAACCACCAATTCAATAAATGCAGTTTATGTTGAATATGAAGCCATAGAGTTGATAAGAAGTGAGTGCTGCTTTATCTTGCTATGGTCATGAACCACATGGGGTTGTGCTGGTTACTCAGGCCACCTAGCATCATAGAAACAACATCCAAAGAGGAAAGCTGAGTTCCTGAGGCCAGGCTACCTTTGTGATTGTTGAAATTGTCAAGAAGAATGTGTTATGTATGTGAATAAATGTGTGTGTGTGTGTGTGTGTGTGTGTGTGTGTGTGTTGGGAAAACACTGAGTAAGAGGATTTGGCTCTGTTTCACTTCAATCACCTTTTTTAAAAAATTTAAATTCAATTTTTTTTATTTTTAAAAATTTGTTATAATTAGTTATACGTGACCACAGAATACACCTTGATTCACTGTACACAAATGGAGTACATCTTTTCATTTCTCTGGTTGTACATGATGTAGAGTCAGAACTTTTGACTGAATGATTGTTTAAAAGTTACTTAACCTTTTCAAACCCCGGATTCCATACATCCATAAAATGAGGAAGATAATAGGATCATCTAGAGAAGACACTAGATAGTTGCAAGTTACACTATTTAACTAATTAAAATCAATCCACTTAGTATATACTCGAAATAAGAGCTCATTAAATGCTATTTGCATTACTTTTATCTATTATTGATTAATATTGATTATTTTGTTATCTATTATTATTATCATATATTGTCTTTTCAGATTACAAATCAGAACTTTTTAAAAGTCCCTCAATAATACAAACACTCTCTACATTACTGCTTAATGTTTATGTCTAGGGTCAGTAGATCTTTGGATTTGAATTTTGTGTCCTAAAGACAAGCCTTATGATCTACAATGAAATATTTGATAAGTAATCCAGATTTTGTCACCTCAGAATATTTAAAAAATTGATAAAAATCAGGAATATGAGATATAAATCATCAGAAAGTTGTAAGAAGACCAGTTAAGAGAACAGGGTTACTAAATTTAGAGGAGAAAAAAAAACTGGCTTAAAAGAGTTCTTCAGATAGCTGAAGACTCATCCTAACGAACATGAACTCATCTTTCTCAATAGACCCCATAGGTTGATCTGGATCTGTGACCGAACAGCAATGACCACAAACAGTATAAACATATAGAGCTGCCGGAATTTGGAATGGGCTGTTTAGGGAGGTAATGCCCCGTCACTGAAGCTCAGGGAAAAGTCTTAGAAACGAATCCAGGACACAGCGGATAATCTCAGTGAAGGGTTTATAGTATCTCCTTTCCATCCTGTGTGCATAGAACCACTTGCACAAAGGATCATTGTTTCTCTTAACCAAGTGATACACAAGGACCAGAGCCCATGACATGTGGATGCCAAGGCGTTTCTATTTCCCAGACCCCCTCACCAGGATGGTGGCCCATGTTGGACTTTGCACCTGAGAGCCTTTCTGTTAAAAGTATTGTTGGTGGGACTGAAAATTAGTACAACCCTCTGGAAAGCACTTCAAAAATTAAAAATGGAACTACCATAAGATCCAGCTATCTCACTCCTCAATATATATCGAAAAGAAGTAAAATCAGCATACTATAGTGATACAGCCACATGAATGTTTATAGTAGTGCAATTCGCAACAGCCAAATTATGAAATCAGCCCTGATGCTCATCAACAGGTGAATGGATGGAGAGAATGTGCTATATATATGCAATGGGGTTTTACTCAGATATAAAAATGAATGAAAAAATAGCATTTGCTTGTAAATGGATTAAACTGGAGAAAATCATTCTAAGTAAATAAGCCAGACCCAGAGAGTCAAGGGTTGAATGTTTTCTCTCATATATAATAACTAAATAAAAACAAGAAAAAATAAAAAAGAGTGAATCCCAAGGATATAGAAGAGAAATCAGTGGAGTGGAGGAAGGGGAATAGGGGGAGGGAGAAGGGACAGGCAAAGGGAGGAACAGTGGAATGAATCTCACCAAACTTTCCTGTGTACACATATGAACACACACAGTGAATCTCACTTTTAAGTATTTTCATAATGCACTACTTTGAAAAACCTATACATAAATCAAAGACCAGTAGAGTAGAGGGAAAAGAACAGGGGAAATGAGGGGAGGAAGAGAAGGGGGAATTACTGGGGACCAAATTGGAACACATTAAATTGCATGCTTATATAATTAAGTCAAAATGAACCACAATATTATGCATAACTAAAATGCACTGGTTAAAAAAAAAACACTAAAAAAGAATGTGTCTGTTTTTTGAGTATCCTTTCTTAATTGTCCTTTGCTAACTAAGGGAGATGACAGGAGGAGCAACACAGAGAGTTTTGAATGTGTAGTTCTGGATAATATGGGCCAAATGTACTGGACTACTAGAACTAGTTCATAGACTTAAGACTTGTTCACTTTCAGGGATCAATTTCTATCTATTTTTTTTTTAATTGAGACTTTCTATCACCTTATACATGTTGATAAATATATTATATCTATCCATACCTATTTATATTAATAATACAGTTCTCTAGTTATCGTGGAACTACCTGAGGCCTAGGCTTGGTTGATAATGTTATTCCAAACTTTATCGGTCCACATCCTCTAGTAACTTTATTGCTATGTTCTATCCACAGAAGATAAAACTAGGGTGTGTGTCCTCCACATATTAGAGTCCAGAATGTGGTTTCCTTTGCTTTATTCAGTTTGATGGGGGACCCAGCTCAGCCTCCCTTGTATAGGATTCATGAGAATAATAGATTTTATCTATGTAGGAATCATATTTGATGATCCATAACTACCATGACTTGCCACTCATAAAATGCTCATCTCAATTAGTGAATTAGCATCCCATCAAGTTGATTCCAAAGATGTGAAACCTTGAGAATACTCATTTGCAACTAATGGAAATATGTTTAGAAATGGCTCCTTCAAGTGGATCACTGGCAAGAAATTGGCTTATTATTGTAGACTGTATTTGGTTCTAAAAAATCAATCTTCCCTTCGGCTCTGTCATCTGACATTTCATCAGATATTTAAAGCATCAAATGAGCCTTCTGCCTTTAACCATTCTTAGAAATTAGAGCATTTTCATGGTTTTATCAAGTGGCACTAAAGCCATTAGTACACAGATTAAAAACTTAGCTACAACAAAATAAATGAGTATTATGCTTCTTTAAATATAATCTCTCCATTCATTCTTAGCCAGCTTTTAAATATAATTTTTCTGTTCACTTTTAGTCAGCATTGGTTAAAAAAATAGCTGACTTTTTTCTGAAGGGAACAGATTCTGTGGGAAATGTAGTTAAAAATACTAAGCATTATACGTTATTTCAAACGTCTCTAAGTGTTTGTATTGCACATTATGAAAACCTTGATATAAAATGCCACAATTGAATGGGAAAGTATTAAAGCTGTCAGCCCTATTATATCATTTCTGAAGACCAATTTGCCTTTTTTTTCTGGAAGATTGTAATGAGCCTGGTTCATTTTGCTTTCTACCATTTATCTTTTCAGTAGTAATGGAAAATTTCCCCCTTAGGCACAGCATGCTATTCTTGTCTTAGACGATTAGGCAGAAATGAAGGAGATCATAAAGGTGAGAGATTTCTCCACCAACAATGCGATGCTCAGTACAGTAACTTGCACAATTGAAGCGGAGAGATTCCAGCTGAACTCAAGAGCGGTGGTTTTGTGATGCAGGGCAGCCTACAGAAAACAAATAACAAAGCTTCCATTTCTGACTACTTGGGAGGTCTGTGGGAAGGCAAAGTTCAAACTTCGCTTCAGCCTTTCTTCAAATGCTCAATAAGCTGTCAAACAATATAATTTAACTGGAGAGTGTAAAGTGCTGATCTCAAATGCATGGAGGCCAGAAAAAAAGAGATAGAGAAATGAAATGATTGTAGCTTATTGAATTTAAAATGGTAAAACTTTTTTTCCCCAGGAATTATTCTTTAGAATAATTAGAGTTGGTGTTTCAGATGTGTCTGGGACCAAGATGGTTCATGGTCTGTTCTGCCTCCTCCAGAAGCAGAGATGTTCACCACGATTTTTGAGAAGAACACGAAAAGAATAAACATGTGGGAACGGGAATGTTACTCCTGTCCCCGCTGCCTTCTGTTAACATGAATGTACAGAGGCCCTTTGAGTCCACTGGGCTTATTTCTTTATTACAAATAGAGCTATGGATTGGTTTGAATCATATGAAACTGCTATATGGCCATTTTTTGGTTTACGGAAATAGCAAATAGTTCACTGTGTTGATGTGGAAAACAATGAGGAGAAAAGAAAAAATAAAGCACATGAGATGGTGCCATCGATTCCTTTTCATTTTGGGGAAAGAGCCCTCGCAGTTGTCCAGGGTGCTGTGTGGCACCAGACCCCTTGCCTTAAAGAAGCCTCTGGTGATGATGGACGTGGCAGGAATGGGTGGCTACGCATACAGCTCTGTGTGTTGCCAGATTGAATGGATCCTGCAGTCTGGGGTAGGTGTGGCAGTTACTTTCTTAATGCAGAAGACCAGATCAGGGTTGTGTGCTGGGAACTGGACCGAGGAAAGCCACCTGGACAAGCCATGATCTTAATTGTGCCATAAAATACCTCCTTAGAGGTCAGGAAGCCATCTTTAGTATTATAAAACAAGCTCCTTTTTAAAGCCTGCTTTACAAGTACTTAACACTGAATGTTAATGTATCACCATGTACTATTCAGAATAGTGTCATAATCATGTGAGTCCTGCAATTTAACTTCCAGTACTAGCTTCTTAACCCATTACCTATGGGGACTTATAACAGTAAACAAGTTACATTTTACAAATATATTTTACTTATTTTATTCAATATTAACAATACGGGTGGCAGCCACTCTTCTAGGCACATTACTCATATTATTTTCCTTAATACTTGCAACAAACTGAGCAGGTGATGTGAAGATTTTCAGTGGGAAACTGGACACACAGAGATTATATAGCGTACTCAAGGTCACACAGTCAGACAGAGCAGAGCCAGGATTTGAACACAGTGGTCTCAGTCTCTCAACCATCATGCTCTGTGCTCCCTCTAATCTCCCTTTCCCCAATAATGAAAGAGCTGGTGCATACTGAGCTCAATAAAAATCTACTAGACGCTCATTTCCCCAGCTGCTTGACATGTTGGTGGCTCGTAGCTTATACCTGAGTCAAAATTAACATCAGCCAAAGAGAGCTACTTAACCTAAAGTTACACTTCTCCTGCGGCAGCCCCTTTCCAGGGGCAGGTCCATGAAGGGGTACAAAAGACAGATCCCTTTTCCTCAAGATAAGGAAAATCTGAAGGACAAATCAACTCCAGTGTTCTTGATGGGTCCTGGAATTATCCAAGGCCTTTGTTCATCTCTGAGAAAAGAGGGCAACAGTTTATCTCTCTACTCAGATGCATGCCCTTCATACCCCCAGGGGTTCAACAGACAGAATACTCCCCAATCAAATCCCTCCACACAGATCTCAATTTCAGAGTAAGTTTCTTGATGAACTAGCCCTAAAAGACCTACCTAAGTATTCAGGAATGGAGACCTACTATGCTTTCCATCTTAATGTGATCTTGTACTAGAATATTTCAATGATTCCTAGACTTGGTTTGGTCCACATTACTGTAAAATCCAAATTCAAAATGGAGTCACTCTGGCTCAGGCCTGCATGTATCTGCTGACCTGCTCTTTGTGCTTCTGTGATTAATGCTTTGCTATGCTTGCTTCTCATGGATGGGGGGGCAAAACCACAGGCTGCCAGACCCCCTGGCCAGTTACCTAAAGTTCCAGGAACTGAAAGGGAACATAGGAGGCACTGTCACGGTTGAACTGTAAATAACTATAGGTTGAATACCTGCCAAATCCTGTTTTCCTGAGTCGTGTAGCTAGCCCACCTATAATAACCTCTGAAACCCTCACTTAGGGGTCACTCTCTGAAGGAAAGGAGAGCTGACCCCAATCGATTGGCCTGTGTGCCTATTTCCTTAATAAACTTTGCTGCTTCTGCAGAGTTGTCTGGGCTGCACTCCTTGGGGAGAGGTGCAGGTTGGATGCAACATTACCTGCTCTCAGATTTTAACCACTTCCTATTTCATCCTGATCTTTCAATACATCATACATGACTCATAACAACAAAATACTAATATGTTCAACAACTGTGTCTCAACTACTTGTCTTTGGTTCTTTGTCTTGACTTCATTCCATTAGTTTAGACTTCATCCTTGGCCTCTTTCATAAGGGGCATCACATCTTAGGTTTATGTAACTCTAATCAGTACACCCAACAAGAACACTTTAGAGGAGGAAAAGTTGATTTCTACTTGCAGAATCAGAGGTACAGTCCACAGTCAGCTGACTCCCAGGCTCTGGACCTGAGGTGTGGCAGAAGAGCATGGCGAAAGAGCACGGTAGAGGGAAGCTGCTGAGTTCATGACAGCCAGGAAGCAGAGACAAATGGAGCACAAGGAGACAGGGATGATGTAACCCCCAAGGGGTCACTGCCAGTGACCTATTTCCTCTGGCCACACCCTACCTGCCTGCAGCTACCACCAGCAACCCATTCAAATTATTAATCTATCAAATGGGTTAATTCACTGACGAAGTTATAGCTGTCATAACCAGATCATTTTATCTCTGAACATTCCTACATGGTCATACACATGAGCTTTGGGGGAACACCTCCCATCCAAACACTAACACACCATTTCCAATACTTTTCTTGGCATTGGAACCTTAAATTCCATACTCTCTGTCTGGCTTTACACATAGTTCCAAGGGAAAATAATTACTGTTGTTATAGCTGAGCTATCTTCACTCTGGTGTCCTCTTAAGGTAAAAATACTGATCTTTATTTCACTTCAGAGATGGATTCAGCCACCATTGAACTGCATATCTCTTCATGTGTCAAGATGAACATCACCCTTTGAACTCATCCTCCATTTCTCAAATTACATTGCACGGACTCAGAGTCTTGAAATCTGTTGAAGTTAAATCCCAAGAAAAGAAAACAAATTTTTTAAAAAGTCATTTAATAAAATAAAATGGTTTTTCTAAATCCCTCCTTAAAGTATCACATTTTTTGCATGTTAAAAGCTGTCATAATTTCAGCAATAATGAAATAATTTATGCTTATCTTCACTTCCCCTGGGTAGTTTCCAAATCTAGTGAGCATGGGATGCATTTTGCTTCTTTGTTTCCCAAAATATCTGGCTGCCTTTCATGAAGCTGTAGTTTTCTCTGAAACAAGTTTCTGGAACATAGATCTAGTTCAATCTGTAACTGAATTTAGAATTCCTTTATCTAACAGGACACCTCTACCACAAGGAGAGATTTTTTTTATTGCATCTTATTCCACTTGACTTTTGCTTTTTATTTCAGATATTTGGGTCAAATTTTTCATACTGATGGAAGGCATGGGAATGAATACTATGGCAGTCAGCATATATAAAGTCTTCCCAGTGCTCCAGGGTAGAAGAGCTCTACTTAAAGGGAAATAATGAACAGGGGCCAGGCTGGCCCTCTGGTCCTGACATGAACAGCTCCAAGGAATTAAAAACACAGCCTCCACAAGTTCAGACAATTTCATTGCTGGACTGTACTTATTATTACAAATTACCTTCTTTATCATATCTGTACACCTACCCCAGATTGGCCTTCCTAAGCAAGAAAGAAAACACTCGTCTCTTTCTTTTTTAAATAATTCGTCATCCCTTTAGGTATTTAAGTCAATCACCCAAGTCTTCTTTCCCCAGACTAAACATAAATTAATCTTTCAATGTTCCACAGATGTGATCTTTCCCAGAATCCTTACAGAATGTTGTCCTCATATACACATATTCTAGTTTACCACTAGAATACATCTCTCAAAATTCCAGCTCTTCCTGGTTACCATATTTCTATAACAACATTGAGTTTTGTGGGCAATCACTTGAAGATGCATCCAAAATGGAAAAGAATTTTGTTTCATTGCTGGTTCAGAGGAGTGAGTGAGTTTTGCATTTTCCTCCTAGGACTTGCCTTTAAATAGAAGCCTGGATGAGAAAATAGATAGGATTCCTATTTTTAGTCTTGACTGTGATTAAAGACCTCCTGTGCTGAGATAGTTGCATTCTTTTGTGATTTACACTCCAGCTGGCATGTGTGTCATTTAAGAAATGGGAGCTTGAGGACTGGGGATTACTTGAATACTATTAGGTCCTTCCTGGGAAATGAAAAGTCAACACCTATTTTGCTTTACTTTCCCAACTTAACAGAATTACTATAGTTCCTCACAATATTTGACATTTTAAATGTCAAATAAATTACCATAGGCACAAAGCCACTTCACACAGATTTTCTTATTTGAACAAAATGTCTTTAGGAGCAAATCATACTACCGAAAATCACTACATTCTCTGACTTGAGAGGGTTGGGGCCTATGTTGGGAGCTGGTACCATTTGATAATGAAAAACACTGAATAAGATTTATCAGTAAACTCAAATGACCTCTAGCATATTGTCATTTTTACTCGCACCACAATTAGATAGTAGGAAGCCAAATCAGAGAACAATTTAGAAGCATTAGAGCAATTAATGAAGCAAGATAATGAGAGCGTGTTTAATTATACTATAGGTTTTCCCTTTGAGTCCATGTTTGTTTCCTTGTTCTTAAACAAAAAGTGAAATTGAGACAGTGTGTTCAACCTGAGCCTGTCATCTTATGCCTAATCAAAGTTTCAATGACATTTGACTCTATTTAAGGCTGTTCTTGGTGACCCTATTTTATTATATGTGGAATAGAAGAGAGGGATAAATTAGAAAAATTAATGGATGGTTTCCTGGTTGTCTTTCTCCTGGAAGAGTTGTGTGTATCTGTTCCAAGGTGATGTGGTCATTTTAATCTCTCCTTGTCTGAACGCAATGGAGGTTGTAGGTCTGGGAAGAATGTGAAAGAGTCTCTCTTCTTCACCAGGATCATTAGGTATCATGGGAACTTAGGTTGGTTGAATCTGATAACTCCATAGGTTTTTCTTCAATTTCTCTGATGCCTCAAATCTCACACGTGTTCAAAGTCATATTTGAATTTCTCAGCAGTCATGGAAGTTGAAGATATAAACAGTAAATGTTATGGGACTACCTAGGGAAATCTTTTCCAAAAACAAAACAAACATGGAACAATTAAAGAAATATAAATTTCTAATGGGAGCTAATTTGAAAAGAAAATAACCATTGTAACTTATACATATTTTATAGGCTCCTAGCTTTTAAATGAGGTCTTGAGAGAACAGAGAGAAACTCAATGTCCATCAATGCATTTTGAGTCATCAGATCAAACATTTCCAAGAGGTTTTAAAAAATAATAATGATGAAAATTAATAATGTTTCCAAGGGTCTAATAGTTGACAAACACTTCTGTTTTGTCACTGTAGTATTAATATAAAACCAAAAAAGCATTAGAAAATCACTTCCATGGTCTTCCCGCTCCCAATGTTAGTTTTCCCACCTGTTAAGAGTCTAAAACAAAACACCACCCCATAAAAAAATAAACAAAAGGGACCTAAAAATTAAAATCCAAATATAAGGAAAACAAAAAAGAATAAGAAAAAAGAGTTCTTGGTGCCTCTGTGTATTGTTTCCCACTCTGTCAAGAAAGCTAGTAGAAACTGAAATTATTAAATTAACTTAAAGCATAATGAAATGTCTATATTGGGCCAATTACCTGATATATACTGACTCATTTATTCTGTAGAATAATCACAAGAGACAGACAATACTATTTTCCCCATTTTGTAAAGGAAGTTGATGCCTAGAGAAGTTAAGAAACTGCAGGATCACACATCTGTATTTGGTAGAGCTAACCTTGACCCTGGCTGTAAGGACCTAGAGCTTATTCTCCTTCTGCTTATCTTTTGTGTCATATGGCTTCTCATGAAGTATTACTCAAATAAAGGGCATCACTCTTCTTAATGAAATAAATTCTACAATTTCCTATCTAGAACTTGGAGCAAAGTGGTTATCAATTAATAAATAGCATCCTTCTTGTTTCCTAGCTTATGTTTGTATAATTTTATCTTTCCATATACACAGGAAAACTGTGCATACCAAACATTGTCATTTAAATGCTTAAGGGTCCCAACCACTACTACAAAGCAAACTTTATTATATGATGATTTTGAGATTAAACTTGTGGTGGAACATAGGAAATGTGTGCACCTGTGTCTGACAAGTGAGATATCACTTTGTCTTTCCTATTCTTCCCCCTAAGTTCCATGTCCAGAGGTCTTGGTAAGAGAGAAAAAGGAGCAGAACATGAGAAAGGATGTTTAAGTATATATAAAAGGTGAAAATTAACACAGATTAGAAAAGATCTTCTCTTGTTGATGTTCCAGTGAAGAAGTTGTAGGATCCAGAGATTTTCCTTTGAAACACAGAAACTACAGGTTAGAGGCCACCTCACCATGAGAGACCAAGAACAAAGAATGGCAATGTTAGAACAGCACAATAGGAGAGAGGGGGGAGAAGCAGTGTCCACATGATGCTCCACACATGCTGAACTCTGGGGATGGTAGCCACACTCTGATCCCAAGTGTGTTTTAAGAATGACCTGCAGCTTCCCCACTTTCCTGCATGGTGTGGGAAGATCTGCAGGCTCTTCTTCAACTATACACTTCACTACAGAGTGAAAAGGAAAATAAGATTTCAGAAGAGCAATTTCCATTATGCTCACCAGGATTTCACCATGGAAGTCAAAGCAAAGAACTCAAAGCCAGGCGCAGCGGTGCATGTCTGTAATCCCAGCACTTTGGGAGGCTAAGACAGGAGAATCGCAAGTTCAAAGCCAACCTTAGCATCAGCGAGGCGCTAAGCAACTCAGTGAGACCCTGTCTCTACATAAAACACAAAATAGGGCTGGGGATGTGGCTCAGTGGTCGAGTACCCTGAGTTCAATCCCCAGTATCAAAAAAAAAAAAAAAAAAAGGAACTCAAATACATCTGTGCCTCTATCACTCTCATCTAGAAGGATCCTGGAGCCCCAAGTTTCCCACAGACCATTTTCTGGTCTTGTTTGCTCTCTTCTATAGATATACACGGTACAATAAAGATGATTCTAAAACTCTGGATCACTTTCAAATTAGAATTAATGTCGAATGGCCACATCATTGATCTTTTCACTTGTGCCCACTGATTTGAGAGTGAATTGCCTAAGGTGTATTTACTTTTAGGGCACTGTATTGCCTGTTGTGAGTTTGACTTTGGTACCCCCACTGAAGACAATTAAGCAAACCTCATAATTGAAATATTTACAGATAATTGCCTGTGTAATTATTCCAAATAATTTATTATCATTATAGGAAGATAAAAGTCAGCAGTATAATTTAATGTTAAATATTAGTTGATTATCAAGATACACTTGATATCAGTGCATCTGTTTTATCACAGCTTGGGAGGATTCCTTAAGGCAGAAGACACTGAAAATGCTGATTCTGTGCAGAGGGCTCAGAAATGTGGTGCCTGGAATCTGTCATTCACCAAAGTTATGCCCATCTCAGTTATCCTCAAAATATCTTCTAGAATTGTCAACTTTTGCCCTGGAATACCTCCTGCATGGAGCAAAAGGGTGAGAGCAGGCTCTTTCCTTATAATCAGGAAGGAAAGGCGGTGAGTCTTTGACTGCTTTCATGTGACCCTTAGAAGGCATGGCTGCTCTCTGTGCTCCTCCCTCCGGGAGCCTCATCTACCCTGCATTAGTTGCTTTCCACCACTTCAAGACTGAGCTGACCACCTTCAGTGCCCATTGACTTGCTGGTTGTTTCAGAGTTTTCTGTGCTGGTTTTGTTGTGAGTTTGAGTTTGAGGCTGAAACCAAAGAATTAGAATTCCTGCCATTATATGCTTAGTAATTTACTAAAATATTCTTTAAGAATATAAATATAGGCACTGGATCTTTGAGTTTGGAAAATACCAATTTCAGCATCATATTCATGTTGAATTTCACTCAATCTTTTCTGATGACACCTTATCATAGCCTAAATGTTTGTGTCATTCCCAAATTTATATGTTGAAATCTAATGCCCAGTGTGAAGTTACCCAGGAGATGAGGTACTGGGAGGTGAAGAGATTCCCAGAGTGGCTGCCTTATAAATGGGAACACTTCACCCATAAGAGGTCACAGAGATACTGACTCTCTTTCCATCGCATGAATAAATATACAATGAGAAGACAGCAGTCTTCAACCCAGGGAGAGGATCTTACTACAACCTTACCAGACTGGCACCCTGACCTCTGGGTTCTCAACTCCAAAATATATGAGAAGTAATTTTCTGTTGTATATGAGCCACCTAATCTATATTTTATTATAGTAGCCTGAACTTACTAAGACACAGTGCATGGACTTTCTTTCAAACACCTTCAACATCTTCTAGAGCTTTTTAAATATTTTTATATTATTAATTTCTTTAATAAGCCTTTATTCTGGGTTTACTACCACAGAAAATTTTTTGGAAAAATATATATCACATCTAAAACTCTATATAAATTTCTATAATCAGTGCAAAAAGTTATTAACCTTTAACAGTTAATTAGAGGTTAGAAAAATTGTCAAAAATATAACCATATGTTCCTCTGTTATCTAATTATATATGATATAAACAATGTAGCATTTTAGATCATTTTAAAAATTGAATATTGAAAAATGTAAATAAAAAGTATAAATATTTACTAAATACTTTTCTACTATAGTTTATTTATCATTTGACTTGAAACAATTAGCCGTCATTTTGAATTTAATTTTTTATCTCTTGTTTTTTCATCTAGATTTCAATCATTTTTTGCATTTTTGGTTGGGATATACAGTACCAAAATTATTTTAGCCAGTTTTTATATCTCTGTGACCAAATGACTGATAAGAACAATGTAGAGGATAAAAAGCTTATTTGGGACTCACAATTTCAGAGGTCTCAGTCCATAGATGGCCAACTTCATTGCTCTGGGCCCAAGATGAGGCAGAACATCATGGTGGAAGGGTGTGGTGGAGGAAAGTGGCTCAGGACATGGCACCAGGAAACAGACAGATCTGTTTGCCAGTGACAAAATATAAATGTAAAGGCACACAGTGATCTACTTCCACCAGTCACACCCTACATGCCTACAGTTACCACCCAGTTAATCCATAGTGCAGCAATTCAGAGTAGGTTATAATTTTCATAATCTTATTTTACTTCTGAAATTTCTTGCATTTTCTCACAAATGAGCTTTTGGGGGACACCTCACATCCAAACTATAACAATAATTTGGCAATGCTTATTTTTAAACCAAGGAATGACTTATACCCATTTATAATAGATAAAAATGCTTTTCACACATAATATAAGTAGTCCTAAATATAGACAGACTGTATGATGTTGTATCAGATCAATACTTTTGTTGATAGACTGAGTAACAATTTCAGATCTATTTGAGGCTTTTAGTGTCTCAAGCAGCTATATCTATTGTTCTGACCATATGATCCTGCAATTCAAAGATTTATTGTGAAACTGTTCATTTATTAGCCATTATTAACAGATAGAGGCTAATTGCAATATTAATTCACTTTCATAAAGTAGAAATTTATGAAACATTTTTAAAATCAACATTCAACAATAATTTGGAATTCGTGTCTCAGGCTATTACAACTTTTAGAATAACTTAAGCGTAAGAAAATGTGCCAGGTTAATTTTTCTTTGGTGAATTTCTAAGAGCTAAATTTCACTAGAAAAGAGTGAAAAATGAACTTAAGTAAATATTTCTGACTGTACTTAAAATATTCAAAGAGTTTGTTTGGTTTTAATGCCAAATAAAATTGCCCAAATGTTGATTTGATTCTTAGTCATCTGGCTTTTACTTGTTTGACACAGACAAGTAAATTTCATTCAACAGCTTGAAAATTGCCCCAGGAACTTCCATTACTTGGTCATCCAGCACCTGGGCGTACAGAAGATGAAATGTATATCCAATTCATCAAGCCAAGTTTCACCTGCCTGGATTAAAGTATGAGCACATTTCTAGGTCACAGCCCTCACCATGGTGTGCCTGACACAGTCAGTGTGCATTTTAGCATAGATGATTATTTGTTAATGTTGTAATAGATAGATGTAAATTGGGGATCTTTTAAAGTCTCAAGCTTGGTTTATTGGTTTATTCCAAGCAATCAGCCATCAGATTCCAAGTCAATTCTACTTGTCTATCTTCCAATTTTTAACACCCAAGAAGTAATTTTAATACTTGCTTATTATGAGTACCTTATAATAGGCTTTCTTGATCACAAATAAATTACTGTGAATAGAAAAACCCACTCTCCTGTGAGTTTTCTCCTATTTCTTCAACATGCAAAGCAACTGCATTTTTGCATTTTGGATGAATTCACATTTATAAATGGTTGTCTCAGTTTAAGACCCATAATCTCTGCTGCATTCAGAAGAAAGTTTTTAAACCCAGACTTCAGAAATTGATTTCTCTACTTAGCCTATTTATTTATTTTTACTTAGTACATTCATAGCTACAGTGATTAATCTATTGCTATTTAAAGACAAACTCCACCAAATTTTAGTCTGTTTTGTTTAGATTAGCAAGTTGTTTTTGATGCAAGTTCTACATGTGCCTAGTTATGACAACTTAATTTGAATGCTCTGAAATTCATGAATTTTGTTTGCATAGTAAGGATGTAGAAATGTTTTTCTCTCCCAAGAGGAACATATATTTTCTTGCATTTTTTGAAACATAAAGCTTTCAGCATCCATATATAATTCTCTCCCATTAGATAAGGATACAAGGCCAAACAGATTTTTCCTTTTTTTATTAATTCTTCTGTGAAAACAGAAGTAGCACAAAGAGGACCTGCAACTGACAGAGCCCTGAGTCTGAAATACAAAGGAAATTCACAAGGACTAAAGACTGGGACCTGGGTGGAGAGGAGTGCCTGTCAGCTCTGGGAGGTTGCTGCAACCTCACAGATGTCCTGATCTTTTCTCTCTTTCTTTTTGAAAGAGAAATGGCATTTGCATACTTCTATAATATTATCCTAACTTTTCAGTGCACAAAAGGAATGGTTTCAACTTTGTGAAGGTGAAACTAAACACTTCTTTGGTACCTAGTTTGTGAATTCTATTAGGAGTAATTATGGGGATCATTGCACTTTTCATTGAACTTTTATCTCAAATTGCACTGCTGAGTGTGAATGCCAGCGACTACAATCGGAAGTGACATTATTAGAAGGAATCCTGGAACTACTGGATAAAAAGAAAAGAAAAAAAACATTAATATTTCTAATTTGAGGCTATTTTTTCACTTAAGATTTCCTTTTAAGAAGACTGAAGTACAAAAATTATAAATTAAGAAGAATTATATAAAGAAAGAAAAAAGAAGGTTCCAAAATAATTATTTCAGTGTTAGACACTCCTTTGATTCTCCTTCACTCTTGAGGATGATCTTCACTTCCGAAATAATCTTGACTGACTTGAATTGAGGCTGATCACATGAGAATGTTGACAAAATCCACTGTAAACTCAACAATTTTATAATAGAATTCAGAATCTCATGGAATTTTATGGAGTTGTCTCATGGCTTTCTTCTCTGTCATCAAACACTCGGTGTGCATTAACTTCATGCATAGCACCATGATCAACCTTTGGGATAGAGAAAATGTCAGTATAATCTAAAGGAGACACAGACAAGCCTGGGCATCATTCAAGAGAAGATGTCATCCCTGCAATGATGTGAAGTACCAGTGATGACTGGAAGGGATATTACCAAAAAGTATGGCAGTTGCTAAAAATGCAGATGGTCTTTGTAAACTATTTCTGAATCTTTCTTTATCTAGAAGACAGATCTTTGGTTTGAATGATTTAACTAATATGTATGAAGGATGTCATTTGAGTGACTCTGAATCCATGACAAAATGTTAAGTGTTGTCCATGGCCATGCTTCTGATTCCTGTGGCAAGAGTCCTGTTTCCTCTTGATGTTTCACCCAAGTGATATCATCACTGGGAACATTCTTTCCAACCTGGATAGATGTAATTACGCTGTCTTCTCCATTCCCTTAACAATTTGTATATGTGTCTATTTAATACAAGTGAGGTATAATTAAATATTTATACACATATCTTCTTCAACAGAATATGAGCTACATATGGGTCAGTGTCTTTTGGGGAATTGCACCTGGTACCTAGCTTGAAGTCTGTGAGAGAATAAATGAACAAGTGAATTGCCAAAAAACAGGTTAACATATTAAAACATTCTTTCAGTGCTATTTTTAACCTTCTTGTCTGTTGAGATAAATTAGCTGATCATAAACTGATGAGTGTTTTTATTTTTTTAAGAGAAAGTAGCTATGACAAAACAAAGTCTTGGCCAAGATAGAGAAATACAGCAGATTGTGGACATTATTGTCCTTTTATGTTGTAAATGTTTTATGTTATGTTTATTTAACTTAGGTTTCATTTTTTAAAAAGGTGGCTTGAAATTTATGTTATAGAAAGTACCATGTAAAACCCTGTGGAGCTGGACTTTGTGAAAATGACAAAGAACCTCCCAAATTTTCTTGTCCAATTTAAGACCCGTAGGCTGTATGAAGCCATCAGAATTAGCTTTTCAGAGCTCTGAAATTCAACCAAAGACCTACAGCAATTCAGGCCGTGTACCATCAAGAAAAGCAGCTGATTTCAGTTAAGAACGGTGAGTGAGCTCTGGCATTCCAGCTTTCCCTCTTTCCAGTTCCAGAGTAAACTTAAAACTGCAACGCTTAACATGGGTGAAAACGAGTGGTCTGATAGCCACGGGAAGGGGCAAAACTGGGTGCGGAGTTCCATTTCCAGAAAAGTGCTGTTGTCAGGCTCCTAAGCTAGTTCCGTAGAAGACACTGCTTGGCAGAACTGCTCTGATTTGACTTGACTGAGAGTTCACCCGGTGCACACAGCTCGTCCATGGGTATTTGTCTGAAACTATCAGAGGTAACTCTGAATAACACTGCTGTCCCCGTGGGGGAAAATATTTGGTACAAATAGGCTAACCAAAAAATTAGGAAAGCCAAGAATGAGAAGTCTATAGAGGGCTGTAAAACACCCTAAAGCTTTACTGAAATCTACAAGGACATTTCAGGTGCAGAACTGTGGGCATTAGGCTCTCTTTGTGCTCAGAAAAGTCAGGAGAAAGTCATAACTTCTCAGCTCTCTCTGATCTTGAGGCTGGCTATGCAATCTGGAAGTTAAGGTTGAGGAAGAGTTGTCAACTCTATGGCTGAGCATCAAATGCATGTACTAATAGGAACACTGGGTCATTGGCATGAGGGAAATGTATTGGTTCTAGGCATTTAAAAAAGAAATCTTTTGCCAGATTATAAACTAAACTTTAGGATGACTAAGAAGAGACTTTAGCAGGGTGCGGTGGTGCACGCCTGTAATCCCAGCACTTTGGGAGGCTGAGACAGGAGAATCGCAAGTTCAAAGCCAGCCTCAGCAATGGCGAGGCGCTAAGCAACTCAGTGAGACCCTGTCTCTACATAAAACACAAAATAGGGCTGGGGATGTGGCTCAGGGGTCGAGTGCCCCTGAGTTCAATCCCTGGTACCAAAAAAAAAAAAAAAAAACACAAAATAGGGCTGGGGATGTGGCTCAGTGGTTGAGTACCCCTGAGTTCAGTACCCAGTACAAAAAAAAATGAAACTTCAGTGTCCACAAAAAATAAACAGCAAATTCATTACAGAAATAGTTAAAATAGTCACTAACAAACAAAAATCAACTACAAGATCAGGGTGGAATAGGAAATGGTTACAATATGAGACAAAGACAAACTCTTAGAATAGGAATGATCTCATTTATAATTGACAGATTATATGATTTAAAAGGTCCAGTTCTAACCAAAAATTATGAAATATGTAAATAAACATGAGTGCATGACCAATAAGCAAGGAAAACAAGTCAATGAAAATCTTACTCAGAGAAACCTTTGATGGGCATATTTTGGGGGGGTACTGGGGATTGAACTTAGGTACTCTACCATTGAGTCACATTTCTAGCCTTATTTTGTATTTATTTAGAGACAAGGTCTCAGTTGCTTAGTGCCTCGCCATTGCTGAGGCTGGCTTTGAACGTGATTCTCCTGCCTCAGCCTCCAGAGCCACTGCGATTACAGGCATGTGCCACATCTCCAGGCTGATAGACATATTTTGAAAAGACTCTAAATCAGATATTTTAAACACGACAAAAGAAGTACATCTAAAGCATTAATAGGAAATACAAAAGAAATATCTGAAGAAGGAAGAATATCAGTAAAAGATAAATAAACAAAAGGATAATTTCCTTTATCAAAAGAGTTAAATAAGAATTTTAGAATCAAAATAATCATTAACTAAAATGAATAGTTCAGTGAAAGCTTTCAAAAGCAGTCTTGAGCAAGGAGTAGAAGAAACCTTGAAGAAATACTATCTGAAATTACCCAGTCCAAGAAAAATAAACAAAGAGAAACATCATAATCTCTGAGATCTTTGGGATATATTAAAGAGTACCAGCACACTTTTATATGGAGTTACAGCATAATGAGATTCCAAAAGAAAAGGAGAAAAATAGGCAGGAAGAGTATTTTGGGGAACTTAAAAAAATACCTAATATGAGGAAACCTTTAACCTGCATACGTAAAAGAAAGGAATAAAAAGAAGGAAGGAAGGGGAAAAAAAGAAAGGCAGAAAGAAAAATGATAGGCCCAAAGTTTCAAATGCAACAAACTATGCTTTACGTTTAAAGAAGAAATCAGAACAACCTAGACAAACAAAACCTGAATCTGTGAACTGAAGTCCTACAAGAAATTCTAAGATCAGCTCTAGTTATAGTTTAGATGTGAGGAGTTGCCCAAAAGCTCAGGCATGAGGCAATGCAAAAGGCTTAGAGGAGAAATGATTGGGTCATGAGAGCCTTAAATCAATCAGTGAATAAATCCCTGATAGAATTAAATGAGTGGTACCCGAGAATGAGGAGGATGTGGCTGAGGAGGTGGGCATTGGGGGGTGTGCTTAGGGTACATATTTTGTATCTGGCAAGTGGAGTTTCTCTGCTTCTGATTATCACATGAGCTGCTTTCCTCTACTACACTCTTCCACCGTGATGTTCTGCCTCACCTCAAGCCCGGAGGAATGGAGCCTGCCGTCTGTGGACTGAGACCACTGAAACTATTAGCCCCCAAATAAACATTTCCTCCTTAAAATTATTCTTGTCAGCTCTTTATTTGCAGCAGTGAAAAAGCTGACCGAAATAGTTCTTTAGGCTAAAATTAAAGGATACTAGAAAATAAGTCAACCCACAAGAAGAAATAAAGAGCACCTGTAAGGTTAACTACATAGACTAAATATAAAAAAAAGAAACCATTCAAATGCCTTTCTGTTCATGTATTTTCTCATATCTGAATTAAGAGACATCTGCATAAAACAATGTTCATAAACATTTGTTGATGGGAATTGAACAAAAATTATGAAATTAACAGTACAACAAGAGAGGCAGGGATAAGAACATATTTTGTATACTAATTGATAGTGATAGAAAATACATTGTTTGACAGTCAGGTGATAACAGTAATTTTCAGGGCAACAACTGAGCAAACTGAAAAACATAGCAAAGAATATGGAAAGAAAAAATAAATCTGGTATTATGAATTATTTATTCAACAGAAGAGAAGAAAATGAAATGGAATAAAACTGGTGGAAGAGGATTAGAAATGGTTTATGATATACAGAAACTTGTCACTAATTCTGTACTCCAATTATCACTTAAAAAGTAGAAATTATCAGAATGGAAAAATAAAAGATCACTATGTATTGTCTGCAATTTGTAGTTGTATTAAGGTCTTTATTATCTTTTCTTTCTTTCCACAGACTGGATAATACATTCAATGATATAAATGTATTTCAATAAAATGATAAACCAGCAAAAAATAACAAAAAATGTCCTAAGGTGGCTGTACAAAAATTAGACAAAACATATTTAAGGACAAAAGAGCATTCCTAAAGATAGAAGATGGTATTTTATAATGATAAAATGGTCAAAAAAGAAGGTACATATACACCAAAGAACAGAAACTGACCCTCCCCAATGACGTAAAACTAATATAATAAATGGAAGAAAGTGATAATTCATGAATAATAGTTGGAGACATTAAGATTCTGCTTTCAGGGGCTGGGATTGTAGCTCAGCGGTAGGGCGCTTGCCTTGCATGCGTGAGGCCCTGGGTTCGATCCTCGGCACCACATACAAAGCAATGAAATAAAGACATTGTGTTCATCTACAACTAAAAAAATATTAAAAAAAAAAGATTCTGCTTTCAGTTATGGATGGGCAATTAAACACAAGACTAACATGGAAAAGGAACACTGAACAAAGTAAACCAGTAGACTTCCACCAAATAGCCTACCAGCAAAAGCTGAGGACACGTTGTTCTCAAATGCACAAGAGACATTCCTTCACACAGACCGTAAGTTCAGGTACAACACAAAAAATAAATTTGCAGGACTGAACCATGTACACTACATATTCCAGCAACATCGGATGCAGTTAGAAACAAATTAACTGAAGGCAAGGTAGGAAATTCAACAAGTGTGGAAAAGTCACATCCTGCCAAATGACGAGTCTAAGAAGAAATTGAAGAATATTTCAAAATGAAGATGAAATCATAGCATGCTAACATTTATGTGATGTAGCTAAAGTATGTTTAAAGGGAAATGCAGGGCTTCAAATGCCTATGTTTAAAAAGAAGATAACTTTCAAATCAGTAGCTAACATTTCACTCTCCTTCAGGGATCAGAAAATAACTAAGGAAAATAAAATAAATAAATATGTAACAAAGAGGAATGAAAATATATGTCCATATACAAACTTGCATTTTAGGAAACAGCAGCATTATTCATAATAGCTAAAAGGTGAAAAACCCCAAATGCTTCTCATGTGATGAATGGAAAGCAAAATAAGATTATAGCTACAAAATGGAATACTATTTGGAAATTAAAAGGAATGAAAGGCTAATTCATGACACAGCATGGCTGAAACTAGGAAACACAAGAAGATGAACACTTAGGTAACATAAAATAATACCACTTAAATAAAATGTCCAAAATGAATCCGGTGGTACAGAATGTAGATGAATGGCTGACCCAGGGTACAGGGAGAGGAGAATGAGCTGTGGCTCTGAACAGGTAGGGGGATCTTTCTGAGGTCATAAAAGTGTTCTGGAATTATCTAGTAGTGATGGTTCCACAGCTTTGTGACTATAATAAAAACACTGAATTGTGCAATGTAAATGGTTGAATATTGCATCTTTAAAGGAGTGAAATATATTTCAATTTACACAGAAGTACTTTGAGATCTGAAATCCACATTCCTTGAGATTCAGACAGAGGCTATGGATCCAGGGCGCATTGCAGGAAGTGGTGCTAGCTGGCAGGCAGTTTCCACGGCAATGAGTAAGGGGCACTTGACTATTTCCCATGATGTCTCTGAAGTACTTAAACTGTGTGTTTTCACGTAATCCCTATAAAATTCTGTGATGATTTATAAAATCTCCAATATTACAAATGGAAAAACCAAAGCTTTCATAAATAAGAAATTAGTATAAAGTTTTTCCATTAGTAAGTATCTAGATTTAAACCAAGATGTGTCTGGCCATAGTATATATGAAAGTACAAATGTTCCAAGGTTTACACTGAAGTGTAACTGATTGACTCTTTTTTTCATGAACTGATTGACTCTTTTTTTTTTTTAAAGCACTACATTTTTAATTTTATTTATTTTTTTAGTTGTAAGTGGACAGAATATTTTTATTTTTTGTTTTCATGTGGTGCTGAGAATCGAACCCAGTGCCTCACGTGTGCTAGGCGAGCACGCTACCACTGCACCACAATCCCAGCCCCACTGATTGACTCTTTTTTTTATTTTTTTTTTATTTTTTTTTTAATTTTAATTTTTATTTATTTTTCTCAAAAGTTGCATTTAAATACATGTTATCAAACATAACAGAAAAAAAAAACAAATTTTCAGAAGCTGTACACACTGTTCACTGAAAACATTTGTTGAGGCAAATAGAAAAAAAAATTATTACAATCATAATTTTTCTAACTTTGCACAAAATTATAAGCAGATTACATTCTTCATATTAAACATCTTTATATGCACTTTCAATGAACAGTATATATATATATATATATATATTTATATATATTTTTTATCAACCATCTTTACTATACCCATTCCC